>FIZR01015440.1:0-94315 GCA_900060175.1 Ferrisia virgata
GCTTGTCTGAAAACTTGTTTTGAATTGCTAAAAGAGAAGGTAGAGAGTCGGTTTGCTGAATTTCTTTTAGACAATGAAGTATGGCCGTAATTTCCATGGTAAACATGCTCGAATATTTATTCATTGTATAGTTTTGGGTGAGTCCATCGATGGAGAAAGCGTAACCGGCATGTTGGGATTCAATTTTTCAACCATCAGTGAAGCATAATTTGTAGTCTAGTTAGCTTGTTATAATTTGAAGGTATTTATTTTTAATCATGCAAGAGGGATGGTCAGTCTTTTTATATTCAGTCATTTTTAAGTCAGTATCAAAAATAATCTCCCTCATCCAGTTCCTTAAACATACATATCTTTTCCAAAAAAATTTAATCTCCTCCGTGTCTAATCCCGTGCCTCTGGCCTAGCGGCAGTACACGGCACGTGAAAACACAGAATTTTGTACACAGAAAAAAATACAGGTTTTTTTTTTTTTAACTTCACCCTCGATACGCTGGGGACTTTAACTCTAGCCCATTTTGTAAAAAAATTTATGGGTGCGTGTATGGTCTTGATGGACATGTGGAGCCCCAAAACATTTTTTTTAATATTCGCTTTCCTCATCCGCTGTACGTCGATAGACCGTAATAGCTTGGTTTTCATTGTCAATACGACTTAGAAAATCAGGCTGAAAATTTTTAACTGCTAATTTGTGGTATTACGAAATTTTTTATCTAAATTTCGCATCGATTTCTTACGCTTCTATTTTTACCACGTCATCCTACTAATTAACTTTTGATAATGTAGTATGACGTTCGTAAAGCTCGTAATACTTATTTGATGCTTAATGAAAATAATAAAAATTTGATTGATTTGTTTATACTAGCGCAAAATTTATACGAATATACAAACGAATTATACGCGATATATTGTTGTTTGTAACTTGATTCGTAGTGCATATGTGTGTGTGTGTGTGTGTACAAAATTGTACGTTTATTAAAATACATATTTAGTGCTGTGAACATTTCGATAATATCTACCTTCATTGCATACATATGTGGGCGATCAGGTTAGTAAAAGTAGGTAGGTAGGTGGATAGGTGGATAGGTGGGTAGGTCTAGGTATACAAAGTATCGACGTAGACATTTTAAAAAAGCTTACAGATAACGGTCGCTGTGCAGTGTACCATTTCAAATTGACTTTTATAATAATGTACGTTAGTAGGCTACGTACTCGTCGTATAGGCCTACGACACCGCTAGCACGAGTCAAAAACCATGTCTGCCCTTTCGTGCAGTATTTGCGGAAACTCACGGTGATATCGAGTTTATTCGATATCTTATTGTAACGCCAACATGTGCGAAAAATGCTGGGCGTCGTCGTCGTCGTCGTCGTCGTCGGCGTCGGTGGCGGCGGCGGTGGCGGCATTTTGGGCGTCTGGTCGATGTATTATAAAAGGTATACACACATACGTATACGTCCACGTACGTAAATAGAGCGTCCTTGAACCCGGGTGGAATTCATGTGTTTACCGGATGATTATTTAGAAACCAGTTTATGCAATGTGCACTATTTCATACTTACGGTCTCTGGAAGATTATCAATATCGAGCGGTACATTGTCGAGAAGCTTAGTGGTGAAGTTGTGATTCATTGGAGAACTTGTTCCATTAGGTCATTTTTATTCAACGTAGAGTACTAGGTGTACGTAGATGTACGATTCTACGATCGCGTGCTGTTGCTAGTGGGAAATTGGCCGGCGTCGCGTCGCATGTTACCAAATACTTTGCGAATTACAGTAACTCCGCCTGTGAACTCTGTTCTGTGAATATCGTCGGTAAAGCGAATAAAAAAGTAACGTTCTAGGGTGAGTTTTTTTTTCTTCTTCTTCGCTGCGTTATCGTTTGCTTATCTCGTTCGCACGTGGTCGCGGTGGTCCTTATGTGCATTTTAGCGTCGTCAGTCGTCAAAGGCAGCCAATTATCCGACGTACGTATGAGCATTAGGTTAATTAAGTCGATTACTTTACTTGGTGTACGGTACGTACGTATATATATTGTATATATGTATTAAAAATAGTAGACTGGTTAAAACGTACTACTGTTTGCTGATGGTTCTCTTATTACATCTATTTGTACCGCGTATTATGTGCATATATATGTATAAAGACGTTATTTATATACATCACATAATATAGTGTATGTAAGTAAGTAAAATACCTACATCTACATTTACGTATGTATGTACGTAAATGTAATAGAAACGATGAAAGGATGTATGAATTAATACTTTGAAAATGGAAAGGAAATCGTTGATAATTTTTCTACCGTAATAACGAGGATTGACCATAATGCGAGTACTTAGAGAAGATCATACGATCGAGATTTAAATATGTATTTTTCTAAGGAAGTGTCGTTTAACTTTGTGAAAAAACACATGTCTGCGCGCCATGATTCGTGATTCGAACAAACCATCCACTTTATACAGAGCCAGCCGTATTATGAATCATTGTCGCATATCAGTGTGGTGGTTTTTATTTTTAATCAGCATGTTAAACATGGGTTTTATCGTGTACATATTGTATACAATGTTCATAAGCTACTGGTTCGTATAGACGCGAATTACCTTCTAGGTTGAAAAGGTGTACATGTATGTTGATGTACCTAAGTGCGTGTGTTTTTATTGCGTCAATTTTTTTTTGTCCAAAGTCGCGCCTTCACCTATCGTAGTTTTATTACGTTATATCTACACATATGTATTTTCCATCGAAAATCATGTATCTTGTCGAGCTTCACGCGTGTATTTTGACGAGCGGTTTAATTTTCTGTTATAGTTTTCCTACTCCGGTCACCATGGCTAGTGAAAATCAAACGATAGTGATAAGCGACGAAATCAAAAAATTATCCGTATCCGGCGATGGTAACGATAATCAAAATGCTCCGTTTGAAGATATCGACAAGCTTTTAGAAGGCGACGACGATAATAAAACTAAAGCGTACCAGATACTAGAAGAATTAGTCCAAAAAGTAAGTGAAATCGTCGTGTCTTCACATTATTTTTTTTGCCGATGATGGTCTGATGCGAAGTAAAGTGGGTTGAATTACTTAGCTAATACGTATTTTATTAAAAATGCATCATTTCGTACTTTTCGGTCGGCCTTTATAATTGTAAAAACAATAGCTGATTGTTTTACGTTTTGTGTTATTCGTTGAAGTAAGTAAGATTCGTGAAGTATAAGTGAATCGAAATTTTTTCGAATTATTTATTCCATCAGTGTGAGGAAATTGATAAATAGGCTTGCTGGAATTTCTTCGTAAAATACACCAATTACTACGATTTTGTTTTGGAAATGTTTTAATGAAAAAGAGAAGAGAAAGGTTAATGCGATTTCCAATTCCATCGTTGAGCTTTTCTTTCCGTTTAGCTGAGAATTTTCTAGCGTTAAAAAAGTTTCTCATTCAGATGGGTTGAATTTTGCGGTTTTTTTTTTGGAAGTATTCAAATGGCAGGATCACGACAGTTGTGAAATGATCTCAAAAGAATGCGGTAAAAAATTTCAGCCCCATAACTCAGTTTTTTAAACTTGATAAACTCACTTGATGATGGAAAATTTTCAAAAATTTTCAAATAATCGAATGAAAAATTGTTTGGGAAATTTTTTCTAAAAATAAAATTATTATGCATATTTGAATCTAAAATGATCATTAACGACATGTTTTTATCATTACTGCTCATTTCGGGGTTTTTTAAAAAGCATAATTTTTTTGTGTTTTTTCACGATTTTTTGAAAAACGATGAAGAAATTTTTTTTCGAAAAAAGCCCTCCTGAAATGGATGTAAGACATCAATTTTAGATGACTCAGCTCAACATTTCAATTTTATGCGCTATAAACGATTTTTCAGAGGCACTTGAAGAATGATTTTTTCATGTTTTTTCAAGTATTTTTTTTTACATCGTTAAAAATTTTTCTTCAATACAATACTTGGTAAAATAGACCGAGTACACTTCAACCTCGTCCATTTAAGATCTATTTTCCCCACTTTGGCTCTTTTCACAAGTTCACAATTGGTATTCCAGCGTACAAAAATGCAGTATAAATGGCCCGAGAAAAGATTAAAAAAATGAAAAATTATCTTTAACAGTCTAAAAAATAGATGAAATGTGAATCATTTTCTACGAATTTATTTTGAAATGCGTAAATTGAGTGATCGAGAAAAATTGTTGATGAAGGATAAAATGATGTTCTAAATCCATTAGGGGGGGGAGTTTAAAATAAATCCTTTGTAATTTTTCAGAAAATTTTGAAAAAACGCGAAAAGTGAAATTTTTTTAAAACCTTGAAATGAAGGGTACCGATAAAAACTTGTCGTTAATGATTTTGAGTTCAAATATGTAAAACTTTTGAACTTTGAGTGAGTTTTATAAGTTTAAAAAATTAAGTCAGAGGGATGAAATCTTTACGTCTTGAGATTTTGAAAATTTTCACCGAACATTGTTGGAGTCCTCAAAAAAAATTTCAAGTGCAAGGATCAGCCCCTCTTCTGCCGTTGTAATGAAAAAATGTATATTTCTTATTAACGAATCATAATAAAAGTGTGGTTATTCTTGGGGATCGAAAGCGACTATAATGCGTAGAGTAAAGAAGCCTTACACCATAATTTTTTCTATATTTTTTAATCCTTAGGAGAGAAAAAATGAACAAAAGAAATTTTCAAACCGTTGCTACGTAAAAATCAAAAGAGCTACGTAGAATTTGTTTTCTAAAATGTGTGTCTTAGTAAGCGTTTCTTCCGAAAATACTTATTTTTGCTTTTTTGAGTGTCGGGTCATTGCGAAAATCGCAAAAAACCGTGAAAAATGAAGGTATTGTGAAATTTTTTCCATTAAAACTGACCTAAAACTAAACGAAACCTACTTTAAATGAAAAGAGCACTTTCCAATATTCCTAGGTGTTTTGTGAATTTTTTAAAACATAAAAAATTGAAATTAACACTTACCAGGAAGGTGCTCATAATTACCCTACAAAGTACTCGATTAAAAAAACTAACCTTAAATTCGTATTCAGCGGCTTAAATTATCCCTATCTACGCATTTTATACGATAATTTTACTCGAATTTTGAATTTTGGATGGATCGGCGTTTGGAAATTGAAGAAAAAAAATTAAATTTGGAAATTTGAACAAAATGAACCCGAAAAGTGTCTGGTTGGGGGTAATAATCTTGATGAAATTAAATCTTAAAATATCCTCATTTTCCAGGGTTTTTCGCAATTTTTGGTGTGACTCATCGCTATAAAGCAAAAATAGTTTTTCTAGGAGTAAATAAAAGTACCTGTCCACTAAAACACACATTTCAGAAAAAAAATTCTATGCGTTTATTTTTATTTTTGTGCAATGAAGGTTTAAAGTTTGCTTTTGTTCATTTCTCGACAACTGTTGACTGGAAAATTTTGAAAAAATTATGGTATAATATAATCCTCTCTTCGTCTCCTTTTATAACTATTGTGATTTGTTTCAATTTTTCAAGTACAAACACACCTTTATAGCGATTTTTAATAAGATTTAAACGTTTTTTCGCTATAGTGGCGGAGGGACGGGGAGGGTATTGAACTCGAAATTTTTTCGAGAGTCATCAAAGATGCTCCACGATCATTTTCAAAGTCCAAAGACAGGATCGAGTTACATATCTTAATCGTACGTGCCCTTTAGTTTTATTGAGCACACTTTCGTTCAAAAAAAATTCCCTTAAAGTAATTTTTCAAATTTTTAGTATAAAAAAAAAAGAATTTTTGGAAGGTTTTTTTTGGAGACCCTCCCCCCTTCGATCTTTTACTCCCAATTAAAATTGTTCATTCGGCTCGACACTAATCAAAATCACTCAAATTATGTGTTTTGAAAAAAAATTATAGAATAAAAAAAATTCTAGTTTTATAAAATGAATGAAAATTTTACTTCAAAAAATTGTAAATTTGAATAATGAAATCTTTGCATGAAAAAAATTATAAAATGTAAAAATTTTAATTTTATAAAATTAAATTAAAATAGAGAGAGAAAAAAGATTTTCATGAAAATGCATTTTGTTGCAAAGAAAAAGGTCCAATTTGGACTTTTTGAAAAATAATAAGTGGGTCTCTAATGCACTACTTATGAGGAAATTGTCCAAATAGGGCTCCTTGAAAAATAATGTTTCGATTCTTAATGGAACATTTGATCCTAAAATCGAATGAGGAAATTGTCCAAATGGAACAGTTTAAAAAATAATATCTCGGTCCCTAATGGACCATTTGATCCCATAATCTAATGATGTCTGTGGAATCGTGATCCGAGACTATGGTGAAAATTTCAAGAAACTCGGACTATTTTTGCTCGAGTTATCGCATTATGAAATAAATAAATAGAAAGGCGAAAAATATAGATTTCGACTATATGTCTGATGCCTATTAACCGACCACCTCACCATCTCTAAAGAACACCTTATAAAATATTAAAATCAAAATTTCATCCCATGAAAACAAAATTTCCATGGAAATAAGTAAATTTCATCGATATTCTAATTATAAGTCGAATGTCTATTGAACTACGCTGTTGATGACGTCATCAACGCGTTAAAATCGAAATGGAAAAATATTTGTTTCAAAGGAAATGATCCAATTTGGACACTTTGAAAATTAATTTCACGGTCCCTTATGAACCATTTGGTTCCAAAATCTAATCAACTCTGAGGACTAATGATCCAAACCTGTGGTGAGAATTTCAAAAAAATGGAACAATTTTTACTCGAGTTATCGCGTTAGAAAACAAATAAATAAACAAACAAGCAAAACAAAGAAACTCTGACGACCGCAATAGTGGACAGAGTCTGCTAAAAACCAACAAAGAAATTCTTATGATCGCAATAGCTAAAAGAAATGACATTGGTTCAAAATTTAGTTATGTCCAAATTTTGGGAAGACGGTGCTGAAGGGCTAAAGATACAAAAATTCTTCGTTTGGGAGTCAATCGATTGTAAATCAAAATTTGTACTTTTATATCTTAATATTACCCTCCTACGTAAATGAGGAACGGAGATATGTGAGTTTTTCCTCTTTTTGACATTCCTCTCAGCCCTGAAAAATTGATTTTTTGGCTGTTTATTTTTCCAATTTGTTACAGGCATATCTCTCCTCCTGATAAAGCTAGGGACTTAAAATTTGCTATACAAACTTGGTAGGGTACTCCTACTAAGTCTATGTAGCAGAGTCGCAATGAAATGAACTGTTGTTACGTCTTCTTCTCCATTTGTTTTTGGGTTATCGTTTGTTTGTTTCTTTTCTGCGTCCTTTCGTCGAATAATATTTTTAAAAATAAAAGCAAATGAATACGTTACCTATAGAATAATTGCCAATTATTATTAGGTGACCAACTTATCCGTATTACTAGATATTTATTTTTACATTTACAGAGTACCGTGGATAGCGAAGTTCTATGGCGTATGGCCAGAGCGTCTCATGCTCTTAGTACTATAGCCGAAGCTAAAGGCGACTCAGATAAAAAACAACAATATATTAATCAAGGTAACATATTGCGTTTTTATTCAAATGCATATAAATCTATTAATGCGTAAAATTTTAATACTGGCGTGCGTATCGTTCACAGGCATAGAATACGGGCAACGAGCTTTAGATAGTAATTCCAAAAACGCTAACGCTCACAAATGGTATGGTATCTGTGTCGGAGCTCGAGGACAATTTTCCGATACGAAAACCAAAATTAAAGATGGTACAGTGTTCAAAGAGCATATAGAAGAAGCCATTAAACTAAATCCCGGCGATCCGGCGTTGTATAATTTATTAGGCAGATTTGAATTCGAAGTAAGTACAGAGGGTACAAATTTCACGCGTGTCGTATAAGTTGCATAATCAATTCGCCGTAAATAT
This sequence comes from Ferrisia virgata, assembly GCA_900060175.1. Classification (NCBI taxonomy): domain Eukaryota; kingdom Metazoa; phylum Arthropoda; class Insecta; order Hemiptera; family Pseudococcidae; genus Ferrisia; species Ferrisia virgata. Next base: position 7,891 of record FIZR01015440.1, read on the forward strand.
CCGCTAGTAAAGCTAAACGTATGTTTTTCTTCTTCTTCATGTACGTAATGTGTGTTCTTGTTTCCTACGTAGGTATCTCAATTATCAATGATGGAACGTAAAGTAGCCAGTTGGTTATTCGCCGAAGTGCCCAAAGGCACTGTAGAAAATGCCATCGCTGATTTTCAAAAGACTGAGGAACTGAATCCTAAACCATGGAAAGAGAATAGGTTGTTATTAGCGAAATGTTACATCGCCCAAAAACAATACGATGTTGCTGTTAAATGGTTAGATAAAGCTTTAGAAGTTCCAGCCATTACTTCCGAAGTTTGTATAATTTTTATTAGCATTCTATATTATATTTCGATGAAAAGTATAATATTAAAACTACAATGTTTGTTTAATTTCATTTTTTTTTTTTTTTTTTTTTTTTGGAGAAGAAATTTTTTTTATTTTTTTTTTTTTTTTTTTTTTTTTTTTTTTAGGAGAAGAAATTTGACGAAGAGATTAAAAAATTGATAAAAAAATACGAATCTTATAGAAAGTCGTAAAAACGTGTTCTTATTCAAGTGAATTATTCTTAGTTTACCGTTTAACTTTCAATTGATATTGGCAACTGTATCGGATACCAGGGTATTAGAAATTTAAACGTAAATTTTGTCATCTATTTCGAAATATTCGATGGCACAAGTTATTCTTTAACGTTACCTCGAAAATGTAAAATTATTGTATGAAATTAAAATTATCTTGCCTAAATTTTGTATCGGGTTTTTAAATTAAATTATTTGTTATTTGCGATGTGTAATAAAATAGGTGTTTTGCGATATTTTTTCCTTATGTTTTTCGTTATTTTGTATACGTTTCTTTTTTTTCTTTTTTTTTTCATCTATTAAATAGCTCTTTACCATTAGTATGATGTCTGTCGTTTGTTGTAGGTATATCTACTTTGTTAGGAGGAAGTTGATAATGAAACTTATGTCAGAAGTGATAAGTTGTAACATCCGTGTGTTATGTACTGTTTTAATATGTTGTTTTTGTTACCTACATATCAAATCCATTACCATCATTTATTTTCGCTTTTTATACCATCAAATTGACAAGTGTTACGTAGAACGGAAAGAATTGAATTTTTTAAATCTTAGTCAAACCATTTTGATTATAACAATTCATTTCTGTGCTACGTTGATTGAAAACAAGAATTCAGATTACCTACGTATAATGTGTTAAACTATGTAAAACCCATTCAATTTTTTCCATTTTTTTTTTCAACTTGAAATTTAAATTTTGAAGCTTAAGAAGAAGTGTTGATATTTCCTTCTTTCGTTTTTTAGCCTGTTTAACCCCCCTCCCCCCGGGAAACTGAAAATCATTTGCTCAACTCGATACCGAACAAAATAGATTAAAGTTGAGGGATATGCTTCGATTGGTGGCGAATTTGATATTCTGGAGTGGGGATGACCACGGGTCAAAATTTAATCGCGCCCAAATTTGGAGGAGAGGGTGCCGAGGGGCTGAAATCGAAAAAATTGTTCCTTTTCCAGCTAATCGATAAGCAATCTAAAGTTGTATAACATATCCAAAAATCAGCCTCCTAAGTCAATTAGGAGGGGAGATATGAGGGTTTTTCCCTTCTGATTTTAAAAAAAGCCGTTCCTTCCCAATCTCCTCTCTAAATTTGAGGTAGGAAGTTGAAATTTGGCGTGTAGTCGGACTCCTATATGTGCTTTTTGGTGGGTCTCGATGTTTCAGCCTCAATGGGCAACGCCTCTCTTCCTTCAAACCTCCTCTCAAAAAGAGCTAGGAAGTTGAAATTTGGTATGTATGTAGATTTATATGTACTTTTTCGTGGTTCCGATTTTATTGCTTCGTTGCACCCTCTCAAACTCCCAAAAATGTAGCTTTTTGGGCGACTTTTTTTATCTTTTGAGATTGTTTCTGGGATTATTCCTTTTCACATTAAGCTGCCTTTTGGTGATGTTGAATTTTTAGGCTCATTGGACTCCTCTCCCTCTTCTCTTCATCTTACTACTGATTAGGGGCGATGATATTTTTTTAATAGACCTCATGATGTGTAGTATGAGCAGAGGCGAGTTTAACGATGATAATCTGACCCCCCCTTCATCCCCTTTTCCCTATATGTATCACTGTACAGACATCTAAAAATGTAACGCATAAACATTTTAAAAATTTTGATTTTATTACAAATGTAAGTTATGAACCGTGTAGACAAACATTTTTCTTACAAATTTGGTCATATACATATTTTGCCCATCTACATTATTTAAGGGGCAGCATTCGTTTGCATTTTATGAGCCCCTTCAAAAAATCAAGATAAGTAAATTACGAATGTAACAAAAAATGCTACAGAAGTTGCCTAGTACAAGGTTCACTATATAATTGGAGCGATTTTGGTCTGTATCGTGCAGAGTTAAAGAATTTACTATTCGGGAGAAAAAAATTAAAACCAACCAAAAAATCACATTTTTGGTGCCGTTAGGGGTTGCAATAAGGCAAAAAAAGTCGAATCACGAAAAGGCACATCTTGAGCCTCTACTAAATGCACGTACTAAATTTCAACTTCCTCGCTCAATTTGTCAATTTAATGAGAAGGTAGGGGGGAGCAGTCCCTTTTTAAGGTCAAACCCTCATATCTCGTATCCTAATGGACCTAGGGGGTTGATTTTTGGATATGTTATACACCTTTAGATTCTCTATCGATTTTCCTAAAAATAAACAATTTTTGCGTTTTTGCCCCCTTAGCACTCCCTCTTTCAAATGTGGGCATAGCTGAATTTTGACCCGAAGTCATCCCTACTCATATGTAGCTAATCCGTCGCCAAATTGAGCCCATTGACTGAATTGAAACGATGTTGGTCGGTATCAAGCCGAGTAAATGATTTTAGTCTGGGGGGGGGGATAAATAAATGAAAATAAAAATGAATACGTGACATGGCCACAAATCGTCGTAATAATCTTTTAAGACCATAAAACGGATTTAGTTGATATCCCCTCCACCCCTACTCTTCTTATACACAGTAGGTCGATACGCTGTTATAGATTGGTTTTCATTGACAATATGACACCGAAAATCTGGCTAAAAATTATACATAATTTATTTTTCGAAAGGTTAATATATACCTGATGCTTCTAATCATTTCCTTCATAAATTTATGAATTTTCAAAAGTCATTAAACATTAGGGACTTACAAAATACTACTAGTCTTAAAATTATGAAAATTACGCCCTTATTGAATTACCTCGCTTGTTTAAAATTTCATGCTAAGAACAAAAAGGTATTTCTTGAAATTGATGTTCCGATACAATACATATATTGTGGTAAGCAACAATCATATCGAATAAAATCGAATCTACTTTTATATGAAGTTGGTAATGAAATAATTTGAAACAAACACCATTAATCATTACAAAGTCATAATCATAAACTATATGAAATATTTATGCTCGGTCGGTAGTCCTGCAAATTGTAAATCAATAATAATGGCTAACGAGAAGCCGTACGAGATAGAATGATAGAAGACTGGTGTGAGGGTTACCGTTTACTATAACAAACGACTATAAGCAGACAAATATTGATCTTTTTCGTGTCGTGTTGCTGGACCATTTCTACTTTCCCTTTTTCGTTGCATATATTATTTGCAAATGTTTATAATTAAACCAAGTGTTTTTGTCCGTATACTCAAAATGTACTTATCGTAATTAATTTGATATATTTAGGTGCCTAAAAAGCGGTATATATGGTATATTTATGTACTGTAAGCAGTAGGTAAGCAGAAACACTGTAGTCAAACACCTGAGAAGAAACCGTTTCATTGTCTAATGTCTACGCTCTCTATGGTAGTAGTTATTAAGCTAATAACTTGTTTGTGTTCCACCAGATAGATCTTATCTTTTAGCGTCGTTGCGATGGTCATTTCAAACCACTCCTACAGAAAACCAGTATTTTCAATTCTTCAAAAGAAGCCAATGAACTCTCGTAGTAGATAATTATTTCTAATAAAAATTGTAACGAATTCATTTAGAATTTGTTTCAGTTACAAAGTAATCATTGGCAATTTATAAAAATTCACCAACTAGTCAATTCGAACTTGTTCATATCACGTCCAACTCAACGTAGATACTTCGAAGGATATCACTGACTACGACGAGGACGAATTTCGAGTTCGACAATTCTCCGCTACGTTATGATTACTTTAACGGTGCAAACCTTTCTCGATGGCAACACTGACGCAAACATACACACGTTTCCTATGTTTTCAACGTTTTCAACTTGACTTGTCTGCGTGAACCACATGAACGTTTCTCATTTCATCGTGTATATTCAAAAAAATCAAGCTGTTATCCTTGATTATCGGCGAATATTAGTACAAATCGTTTAATATTTTGATAATTGTACGTATGTTTATATCGTAAACAGTCGAGTGATTTCGGACTATGTAATTTCAGAATTCATAATGTGATTTGAACCATCGCAAAAAGTACCACCGATCTGCGAATAAAAGCAAAAAATGGATTCACCGGGTATGTATTTCAGCGCCAAAACTTGATTATAATGCATACTTAATACATGTATAGGTTTACGTAGTTAGTGTTTTTACAATTTTTTTTATACTTCGTAAAAACAATAAGTTGGCTAGAATTAATTTACGTTTTTATAATTATCGAGAAATTTTCTACTTTTTTGTTACTATTTTTTGTTTATTATTTAAATCTGGTATTAAAATGAATACACGTACGTAAAATCAAATCAACGTAGGGTTAATGATGTTTCATGAGATTTTGAATGCCAAACATTTTTTTCTAAAACCAACTAATGAGAAATAAATTGATTATAAATAAGCAATACTTGATGTAGGTTTAATGATTGTGTACCAAATTTATTTATCAAACTCTGATGTATTCGAGTGACCTTGGGCTTGAATAAAACCTCGCATTAATTACGCTGATTAAAAACACATAATACAATTCTCTTTTACAAAAATATTTATTAAAAAAGTATGCTGACATTTTTGGCTGCAGAATAGTGTTTCTATACTTGACTGAATAATGTAAGTTAAACAGTATCCCCTTCATGTATGAAATAATTTTGGCTTCGTTTTTACGAAAAAATTCATTCAGTAAAATGACAAAGCAAATAAAAATAATAAGCAAAGGTTTTTCAGTGGGTAATAAATAAGTGGATAAATAATACCAGCGAATATAATAAAATTCCAAATGTATTAATTAATATTTGATAGATAGAGGTACCTACTAACATACCAATACCTTTTCGAGAGAATGTGTATCGTGCGTCGACTTTTTTTTTTTTCATCGTTGGTATAGGTACAAGTAAATTACATAACTTGTCCATTAAAATACGACAATCAACATTCATCGGATACGTTTCAGGTACAAAACTTCGTCTCATCAAAGGAATTACGTACGCATTTTTATGGTATTTCAGTATTTGGACTGGATTTCTATTCATTTGCTGCCCGCTATGGACGCTTATATTACTTTTCCCGAAAAAATTTCTACCCGTTATGTCGGTAGCATTCTCAATTTGGGAAATGTATCCAGTGGTAAGTGCTCATAATGTTTTCTCATATGTACATGGGTACCTCTACCTACCTATATAAATTAAAAATAGCGGTGAAAACCGAATGAATAATTTATCGCACTTATTCGTTTGGTCATTTACATCGCGAAGTATACCTACCTATGCTCGAGAGTGTCGCTTAATTCGAATTTTTATGACTTGATCCAAACGAATATGTAATGTACGTGGTGCACATTACATATAACTACTGGCGCAGCGCAGTCACTAAAGTGGTAAAATTTAAACATTAAATAGGCTACTTGCATACTCGTTTATGTATTTTTCAGCATTTTTAGACAGCAACGAAATTATATCGAAGGTATTTGGTCTATCTGTAACCAAATTATTTGATGATCAATTAATCATTCAGAAGTAAAGCGTGCCTACCTACACTTTCCGAAATGTAATGTCGTAATATCATTTTAAAAATAAACTCTTATTGAAATTTCCTCCAGTATTAGCTGAAAAAAAGTTGTAGAATAAATGAATAAAAATTTGTGAAATATTAGAATTATGTAAATTGAAAATATGTATACTAAATCAACCTACTAAATTTGAACTTCCGAGTCCAATTTGGATGGAGGGAGGATATGTGATGATCAAACTCAAAAAATGTAAAAAAAACACAATAAACAATTTTTTTTGAGTTGCGAGGAGAGTACAATGAGATTTGGAGGGAAGTTATGCGAGAAACAAATGCACAGCATAAGAAAACCTGCGCAAAAAACCACATTTCTGGGCTGTAAGCAGTGACAATGGGTCTGAAAATCCGAGCCACCTAAAATACACATCCATGGCCCCTAATAAGCGTACTTAACAAATTTCAACCTCCTGGCTTATATTAAGAGGGAAGATAGTAGAGGAACAGCCCTTTTTCATGGTCAAAAAAGGGAACCAACCTCCCTATATCTTCTCTCCTAACTGACCCAGGATGCTGATGTTTGGGTATTTTGTACAATTTCGGATTCTCTGTCGATTGGCTGAAAAAGAAACAACTTTTGCGATTTTAGCTCTTCAGCACCCCTCACTCCCAAATGTGGGTATAACTGAATTTTCATTCATGGTTGGTCCCAACACTCACATACATCTAATCTGATGCCAAACTGAGCCTATTTATCGATTTGGAGTGATTTTGATCAGTATCGAGCTCAGTAGATGATTTTAGCCTTTGGAAAAAAAAATTCAAAATTCAAAATAAATATTTGACATAATCAAAAATGATCGAAACGATGTTCTACTACCTCAAAACCGATTTGGTTGATATTCCTCCCCTCACAGTCGACAATATGACATAGAAAATCAAGTTAAAAATAATCAATGTTCCAGGTTTTGCTACTTTAATTTAAAATATTTTTTTATAGCTTTAATTTTTTTGAAATTTTTGATCATTTGTTTCAAAATTTAAAAAAATCAAAGAAACTACTTCAATGTGTGATGTAAAATTCAAATATTTTCAAGCATTGGAGTGCAACACTAAAAACAATTGAAGGAAGGTGGTGCAGTAAACTGTCCTAAAAATTTGATCTTTTTTTTCAGCATCAAGGTTTCAAAATTTATCATTTTTGGAATTGTAACAAGTATAGCTGAAAAGTTGAATCTTTGTTTTGGTTTACTTATAAACTGAAGAAATGAAAAAAAAAAAAAAAACAAACAAAAAACAAAATGTTAACTAATTTACGAGAAAAAAGTTTTCATGTGATATAAAAACTCCCCGTATGGTGCAAGCGCCCGAATGCTCCACCAAATTTGCTTTGCTCTGCACTAAACCTATCTAGGTAGGTAAGGTACCTATGCAACAAAATAAAATGTGAATTCATACAGTTTTAACTTACTTAACTTATACAATAGCTTACACCAACTGTCAAACCGAATATCACATAAATCAGTTTATTTAGATAAAAAAGCAACAGACGTCAGTACAATTTGTCAATTATTTTCAACTTACGACAGATAAATGGATCACATGTTCATTGAACATTGTACAGCAATCATACTTTATCATTTATGAGACTTTATACGTTCTTATTTGTCGCATAGGTAAACGAGTAGATAAGTTAGGTGTGCAAATAGATATATTCAAAGGGTATCAACATTGATTAAATAATTTTTCTACAGAGTTGGTGCTTATATGTGTATGCGTATGTATATGATATATTACAGAGCTTACAGTTATACCATTGCCCAATAACCGTAGAATTTGTCAGTATTTCTTGTCATACATACTAAATACTATCTTCACCTACCGGTATACCTATTACCTACCAGGGTTGCTTGTATTATAATATTACTTAAATACATAGATACCTCTACTAACATATGTAGACATTAGAGCGTTTTAATTTTAGGATCTTTCGAAAGTTAAATGTAATGATAAAAAAACAGTTGTGAAACCACTTCATTAAAAATAGTAAAAATTTGGGGTCTCTGACTTGACTTTCAAACCCTCTTCCATTTTGGTGTAAGATTTAAAATTTTACGCTACATGAACATTTTTTTTTTTTTTTTTTGAAATTTCCTACAATAATTTGTCGTAGCAGCCCGCAGAAAAACAAAAAAAAAAAATTTATAATTTTTTTTACTTCTCACGGGTAACAATATCATTTATAAAAATAATTTAAAAATCGCATATTTTTGAAGTGTTATGAGCTAGAAAAGTAAAAAAATAATAATTTCATTTATTTTTAAGGTATTTTCCATTTTGTTTCATCATAAACAGATTCAGATAGCTTTTAACTGCTTTTCCACTTTCGGTGGTTTTTAAACTATTGTAAATTAACGTACAATTGCAAAAAAAAAAAGTAGAAAAAATGTATTTAGGAAATTTTCGTAGACTGCTACGACACATTATTGTCATAAACTTCAGAAAAAGAAAGAAAGAGCATAGCCAGGTAAGATAGGGTGATTCGGCCCTCGGCTGGGATTTTCAAACTTTGTAGTGGATGTTGGTTCTTATGGTCTGAAAACTCGCTGGTAAAAATGTTGGCCCGCCTTCCTCATCACTAACCACAAGTATCAGCCGAAATGTGTTCAAAATACGAGTTTAGCTTATAAATTTTTGTATTCTACAGTTCACACCTCAAACTTGCATAGATGATGGAACATACCAAGGACCTTCCTTGGAATTTTTTTTCAAAATTTTTCAAATGTACCTACTTGATGAAATACGATTTTAAAAATTTAAAAGCTCAGTATCTATATGTAGTTACAGATCTGGAACAACGAAAAAAATAGATATTATGTGGAATATCCATATGTACAGCATATATTTTTTCAGAATTTTTTTACGGTAAAAGACCTCAAGAAATGCAAAAAAGCGCAATTTTTCACTTAATTTCGCGCTCAAAATAAAGAATTTGCGTTTAAAAAATTTAACTCTCAAAGCATACTCCATATGATTTATTTTTATTCAAATAGTACATTTTCACCTCTGTAAACATTTTTTTTCCCTTTTACTTCCCTGACTTTTTCTCCTAAGAAGTTAGGGGAGGGGGCAGGGGTATCTAGGGCATGCAGAAATAAGTCATGTTTGAAAATATTCCAAGACGCAAGTAATTTTCAAAAATTGCCTTAATTCATTTTTAGGAGTGGTTGTTTTATAGTTTGAAAATTCCAGCCGAGTGCCGATTTACCCTTTCTTACCCAACTATGCTTTGTATTTTGATTTAATTTGCGTTCGAAGTGTGTTAAGAAGCAATTTAAAAACCGTAAATTTTTACCAAATTTATTTTGCATTATTTTGCAACATTTTTTCACTACTTTCGTCTAATTTCTGAAAAAAAAAAAAATTAAAACGCCCTAATAAGCATTCGTAATATGATGTAATTTTTGAAAGTAAAATTAATTAAATATTAAAACATAATCAATATGCTTTGTACGTGGCTTAGGCGCTGATGAATGTGATATTTGGTACAAAAATTCGTATCACTGGTGATCGTATAAATGCGAAAGAAATTTCAGTCATAATCACCAATCATCGAACGCGAATAGACTGGAATTTTATGTGGGCTGCAATGTATTACGCTTGTCAACCGCAAACACACCGTTTGAAAATTGCTTTGAAAGCTCCGCTTCGCCATATGCCGAGTTTAGGTAATCGCTGATAACAACTCACATACAATATCTATCTGTATAGTACACGTACATTGTTAAACAGATGACAATGACTGACATATGCTTATAATTAGAGCTGATTAAGCATACCTGTTGGGATGCTATGATCATCATACTTATGGCACGACGGAATGTACTTTTTTTTTTGTGTTTCGTTTTAAAAATTTAATCCACATACCTAAAACCTATACATACTTATATAAGTACATAGCATGGTACTTTTAAGTAGATACTTACAATACGGTTATAAATTTTAAATTATCGATGATTTTCAAAGGAAAAATCGATTTAGTAATGATATTTTTACCTTTGATTTCTTTCACGAAGATGATGAATTTTTAATAACATTATCAGGTTGGGTGATGCAAGTTGCCAATTGCATATATTTACAACGTAAATGGGAAAACGACCGCATCACGATGAAAAAACAAATGGAATTCTTTCATGAAATTGGGCTAGAATTTCAAGTAGGTTTTATATTTTTTACAAAAAATAAATATTTCCTCATTTACTGGGAAAATTTTACTAGCATAGATACTTTCATGAAAACCATTTTTTTTTTTTTTTTTTTTTTTTTTTTTTTTTCATTTTAAGTGATGAATTTGGGTATTTATATTTACTCGTATTAACGACCGCGATCGTAAAGTTTATTTTTCGCATTTATTTAAATTTCAGATTTTATTATTCCCCGAAGGAACAGATCTTACCAAAAATAGTTTAACTAAAAGTAACGAATTCGCCAAAAAAAATAATTTACCATCGTATACTCAAGTACTGCATCCAAGAACTACTGGATTTACATTCTTAGTCGACACAATGAGAAGTAAGAGGGAAAAAAATGAGAAAAAAATTTGTCGACTTGTTGATATTTACAACGGACGAATGAATTTCTAAATAATTTTGTTGTTTACTAATATAGATAAAAAACTCGATATAAAGGCAGTATACGACGTAACACTAGCGTATTCCGAATACTTGCCTCAAACTGAAATGGATATAATTCGAGGCAATTTCCCTAAGACAGTTCATTTTCATATTAATCGGTAGGTAGCTGATACATCTGGGACTCTGGGTAGGGAAACTATTCGAATTGAGTTTATATTAAACTATTTTAAAATTCCAAGCAGTAAGCCAGCTACTGTATAATATTTGCTTGCAATTTTGATTTATTGCAGATATTCTATCGAAAGTTTGCCAAAAGATCAAGATAATTTGAAGTCGTGGATAAATCAACGATGGGAACAGAAAGAAAACAAGTTGATCGAATTTCACCAACGGAATTGTTTTTCATCAGCGAGCTATTATATTAGCGAAATGGATAACTCGTTGTATTTAGCGTTTATTGTATGGACGATTTTAGAATTTTTAATGTTTTTTTTATTTTTTACATCTTCGTTATTTTTTTGGTGGACCATATTTCATACAGCGTTATTTGTAGGTATTTCATATTACAGCAGCGGTTTTCAAAATTTAACTATTTCAGCGTACGAATATTTTCATAACGTGAAAAAATCATGCTGACGTGTGAAAATTTTCGAGTTTTTGTAATGTTACCTACCCTTATTTTATTGTTTTGCTCTTTCTTCTCTGTTTTTGTTATGCAAAGCTCTCTTTTCTGACTGTGATGGTCCGATGGTTACTTGCAGAATACGTGTTGTATATATTGATAAAAGTATGTGTCTCCGGCTTATGCCTGCCTACAATTATTGATCTTGGTTTTGGTTTTAATTACAATTGATCTGAACGGATTATTCGAATGTATTTTTCTTTTTTAAATGGTCTAGTCATTTATCTATGTATAATTTTTTTTTTTTTCATTGAATTCGATTCTTTTTCTTCATTCATATAGCTTTCTTTCAAAGCTATTCTGCATATACTATGATAATGTATAAAATCTGGAAACTTGTGCAGTTGTGCCTGTAATCCCTTTTGATAATTTTATTGTAAATTTATAATTTTAATTTATTTATGACAAATCAATAGAGAATTAAAGTATTACATGCGTGACTTTTTTAAATGTATGTTAGTACCTAATCATGTCAGTAAGATATTTTGTGAATTTTGAAGCGTTTATTTTTTTTTTTTAACTATTAGTATTTGAAAATTACATAAAAATCATTAAAATGTTACGTGAAATTTTATTTTTTTTTAAAAGGAAACCAGCAGGAAGGCTACCTATCTATATAATACCGCCGTCGAAAACAAGATAAAACAAATGATACGAATGTTTTTCATAGCGTTAGAATTTTATTCAATATTGTACGAATATTTTAAAAGGGGGAAATTCTCCAATGAAAGCACGCGTGTTCGCCTAATTTATATATCGCAAAAGTAGTGATAAAAGTGGTATGTTGAGCAAGCCAGCCCCCCCCCCCAAATCTTTTCAATAAAATTTAATTCAGTATTAAGCTAACATGTACGACTAAATACAGAGAAATTCGCCTTTCGAGATCAAAAATACTGTTTAATGCTCATTTTTTGACCAAATCTTTGCTCTTGTTTCGCTTGGGCCACACTTTTTTCAGATTTTACGAATACATCCATTTAATTTCTGTTTTCCTAAAACCCCTACGACCTTCTTTTTTTTCTCACTCTCTCTCTTTAAGAAAAGGGAAACGCGCTGAAGCCCCTTTCCCCCCCAAATATTTTGACCTATTGCCAGCTATGGGAGTATGACTGTGAATCATCTTACGATTTTTTTGAAGAACTAAAGATAATATTTTTTAAAGAAACGCTTCCTTGAAATAAATGTAGGACATTCATTTCAGACGATTCAGCACAATATTACCTAACACAGCCAATTTTTGACGATATTCAAAAAACGCCTTTTTTTATGCGTTTTAACTTAGTTTTTGTTAAAAATGGTAAAATTGTGACTTCGGAAAAAATTTTATCAAAACGAACACAGTTTTTCTGTCTCAAATGCTTGAAAAAACTAAGTTTTTCGCCTTTTCTTGAACCAATTATTGTATTTTTTGCAATTCTGAATATTTATTGAGAACCACAGAAAAAAGGGAAAATGATGAAAATGTGCTTGCTCAATTTTTGACTTTATTAAGGATTTAAAAATTTATTGAAAAAAAATTTGATATAGAAAAACCTACGAAGACGGAAAACAACGCTTTGAAGTAGATATCCTCGAATATTCGATTAGAAAGCTAAAAATCAAAATGGGTACTGACTTTAGTTGTTTAAACCACTGATACCCTACATCCGTTTCATGAGGGAAAGTAGAAAAATCAATTCTTTCCTACTGATTCAATAAATCGTAAAAAAAATGTTGGAAGTAGCATTAAAAAAAAGACTGATTTTAATGAAATATTATGTTTGTTATATGAATTAAAAACAAACATCGCTTAATCAGTAAGAGGGGGATGGGGAGGGAGATTCAATAGGCTAAAAAATCAACACCACCGAAAGGCACATCCGCGACCTATACTAAATCTATATACCAAAAATTAAACTTTTTTGTCCAATAAGGGATTGAGGGGTGGGGAGATATGCTAAGAATAAACTCAAAAAATAAGAAAAATTAACCAGAAAACCACATTTTTGGGACTGTGAGAGGGTGCAATACAGCTATTGACCCGTACTAAAAGTACACAATAAATTTCAACTTCTTAGCTCAATCTGGAAGAGAGATAGGGGAGAAACAGTTTTTTTAAATCAGAAAGGAGAACCCCCTCATATCTCCCCTCCTAATTGACTCAAAAGGCTGATTTTTGAATATGTTATACAACTTAAAGAGACAATTTTTGCGATTTTAGGCCCTCTGCACCTCCTTTCTCAAATTTAGGCACAGCTGAATTTTGATCCGAAGTCATTTCCACTCCAAAATATCAACTCCGCCGCCAATCAAAGCCTATTTTCTGAATTCGATCGATTTTGGTCGGTATCGAGCTGAACAAATTATTTTTAGTTTTGGATGGAAAAAATAAAAATAAATATCTGACATGGTCAAAAATGGTCGTAATACTCTTCTAAGACCTCAAAACGGATTTTGTTGATACTCCCCCTCAACCGCAGTAGGTGGATAGACCGTAATAGCCTTATTTTTATTGACAATATGGCATAGAAAATCAAGCTAAAAACGACCGCAACTGGGACAATTTTGGGACGAATACTTTTGAAAAAATTCAAATTAATGAATCCATATCTCTTCTTTTTGTATGTATTCTGAGAAAAATCTTAATTTTATCTCTAATAACGCGCGGATAAAAATTTTTTCCACATAAAGATACACAAACGAAGTTGTGGACTTTTTTAGCATTAAAATTTCATTCAGGCTTCAGAGTAAAAATTTGAGAACAAAGAGATATCTCCCTTATTACCTGGGAATATTCTATTTTCGAAAATTATGCGATTTCACACGCAACACATGTAAAAAATTTGATGGAGACGAAAAATTCAAAATCTGTAATTTTTTTGCTTCTATTTTGGAGGGAAATATTAGCTTTTGGTATGTTCTTTTCTCATCTAAAAATTGTAATTAAAAAACAGTATAAAAAGATAATTGTACAAAATTTCAATATTTTTTCTCGAGCCGGTGCAGTTTGATTTATAGATTTTGTACAGATGCAATATAAAAATAAGTAAGCCTATAGGTACAGTTTTGTTCGCAAATTTTCATCTCCCGATAATCTCGCTGAAAAGGTGAATAACCCAAAAATCAATATCATATGAAATTGTAAGAGTGTAGTTATAATACAGAATTCAACGTATTTAGCAACTTTCAACTCGAGATAAATTCTCAAAGAAATATAATACTGGTAACTATGGTAACAATCACCCTATCCAACATCCACCGATGTTGTCAGATTGAAATAATACTTCCTTATGAAAAGTGCTTCGTGTTCGAGTAAGATCTCAGTGGGATTATTTTTGCAAAAGTTAAAATTTAAATGTGAAATCACTCGCGTATTTTTTTTTACGTTTGAAATATCAGTGAATTAATTTACCTATGTGTGATCTTGAGGAACGCCTTTTGGCTTTTTACAGCAAGTCGATGAATTCGTAGCATTTTTTTCTCTTTTTTTTTGTTTTAGAATAAAAACATACAAAATAGCAAAATTAAGTAAATGCTCAAGATTTTTTTACACAAAAATGTAAATCACGTTTATTGTTAATTTTCAAAATTAATTCGTTTCGAAATGAATTCAAAAACGGCAACAGCGGAGAAAAGCTTTCTCGCTGGAATTTGATTGGTGGTAAAACCTACATAATGCTGGGAAACATCGAAAAGAATTTTTTACTAACTTTGAGCAACATTTCGTTGGAGCAATAATCACCCGTTGTTGTCAATAATATATACCTATATATTTTTTCAAAAAAATATTTAGCGTCTTTTGTTTTGTTTTTTTTTTATATTTAGAGAAATTTTTTAACCAATTTTATTTATGTATTGAATAAGAAATTTATAACGACACCAAGTGAGTACGAGTCTTTGTTTCTAACTGAGATCGGCTTCAGTGCATTTGTATCAAAATTTTTAATTCAGTAGAGTATGGTTGACCGATTTTTGGAATAATTTACTGCTTAATGAGTACCACACGCAAATCAAGTTTCGATAATTTAGAATTTAAACATTTTTAGTTTCAATTGTTATTACCGAGATATGTGCTTATTCAATGCAAAGTTTAACAATAGATACTTAATATTTTGAAATACCTGCAACATTTTTGTACATGAGCGTTGTTTTGATATTTGGTAGAAAAATGGGGAGATGATTAGAATAAATCGCGTACCTACATACGATATAAATTACATTCTGTTCGATCTGTGTCGAAATTGTTTTACCAAAAGTTTAAAAATTACGAAACTCAAAATGTTTCTTTTAAAATGAGCATATTAAAACATGATAGGTCACATGAAAGTCGGAATTCAAGGTCTTTGTATCGTAAATTTCCATTATCTACAATCGTATTCCAAAAAAGTATTTTGCTTTCTGCGTAGAAATATTTGAACTGCATAAGTACAAGCAAACTAGTTTCTAAATTAAAAATATTTTTGATTTTCAAATTGTCTTTACCTAGAGAGTATGATGAGTGAAACAGAGGAATCGCTAAGTGATAATTTCAAAATGAGCGATCCTAGCGACGAATTACTTCAGGAAAAAAACGAAGATTCAATCGATGTGATGTTTTGCGCTCCTTTAGTAGGTTTTAAATTGAAAAAATCAGTGTAGAAAATTAAAAAAAGATATTAAAGCAGCGGTGTGATTTAGGCTGATTTCGAACATGAAGAGATAATAGCCGAAACAAAATGGGATAACGCGAATGATTTTATTGATATTGAAAAGGTCATTGATTTGCCAAACTCAACAAATGCTTTCATTGTCAACACAAAAGGAGCTAATGTTATGCAAGAAGCTTATTATTTACCAGTTAGCCCCGATGATAGCCAGGTTTGTCGACTGTTTTATCATCTCTTTAGAGAAGTTACTTTTATAGAGCTGACTCTTTGTTTTATGTTCAAGTGCTGGGAAATACAACGCGACGATAAATTTCTGATTGAAGCCGATCAAGCAAATTCATTTGATATTTATACTGGCGATTTTTCAGCTCCGAATGTCCTAAGAGTTTCAGTTATACAGAAAACACCACAGGTATGCCAGAAGCTTTGTGGTAGAACAATTATCATTATTCGATTCATTTTAGCATTTCGATGCGTTCTGTACTATACTTATCTTCCTTTGTTTTAGCCGCGTGGATGCAAAGATACAGAGCAATCGATTTCTCAAGATTCTATCACTGTTGGTGACTCAGAAAATCTAACCGAAAGCATTTGGAACGATTACACCATTTCCCAATTACCAACTTTGGAAAACAACTTGGAAAATGTTATCACTGAAGATCTCATGGATACTGATATAGTTGACGAACAGTTGTTACAACAATGCGATAATGCCACTGTAGCTGTTTTGCAACCTGTTTCGGTTGATACGGATGAAACTTTGATGGTTACTTGTCGTTGTTGCAATAAGAACTTCACCTTTTATGATTTGAAATTACACATCGCTGAAAAATCAACAGAAGGGTATTACGGTTGTGATCGCTGTACAGAGATTTTCCTACTTAAAGAAGATTTGAATAATCACACGTTGACTCATTTGCGAGAAGATAGCCATTACGATTGTGTGCAATGCGGTCTTAGGCTTCAGAGTCAGACCGATTTGATAGAGCATAAAAAAATCCACTTACCTTTTCGATGTAGTTATTGTATTGAAGATTTCGCCGAAGTTTCTGATCTGGAAACGCATATAAATGAATTACATGCAACCAAAAGAGTTAAAACTGATACTTCTGCCGAAGTAACAAATTCCCAGTCTTCCAGCAACAATACCGTTTCAACCTCTAGTGTTGCAGTAAAGGATGTACCTCTGGAAACAGAGAATGCTACAAAGAAAACTCTGGAAGAGACGGTAAGGATATTAAATAGCGATAAGCACCCGTTTAATGGTTCTAAACTTAAATTTAGGCGTAATATGTGCAACTGATTTATTTCACAATGCAGTCGTATTAGTTTGTGAAGTACGACCCTTTTTTGATAAGTTAGCAATTGAAAATGCGAAGTGGGTTAAAAGAATAATGAAAGAGCTGAATCAAAACTGCATGAAATTTCTTCAATTATCAATGTTTAGAATTACTTTTTACATTTAGCCCCGTACATTTTGAATACAAAATGTTTCTTAAGACTACATAACGATTTATATAAAAAATTAAGAGATTACATCTGGCCAATAAAACGGTAGAAATATATATCTATTACAATTTATTTTTATTTTTTATAGAAGCCAGAAACATCTACCAAAGAGGAAAAAATTCAAATACAGTGTCCAAAATGCAAAGAAAAGTTTAAATTTGCTGAGGAAGCGGATGTTGAAGCATATATTAAGACACACGTGCCGACAACGTATTATAAATGTGGTTTTTGCGATACCATTGTGACAGACAAAAATGAATTCAACGAGCATATGAAAAGTCACACAACGGTGGTGGAAGTCAACAGTGGGAATAAGTTTCCTTATAAGTGTAGTTACTGCGAAAATCTAGCGTTTGAAACAATTGAAGAACTTACTTCGCATATCGAAATGCATGTTCCGAGAAGTATATTCATGTGTCCAAAATGCAATACGCAATTTA
The DNA here is from genome assembly GCA_900060175.1 of Ferrisia virgata. Taxonomy (NCBI): domain Eukaryota; kingdom Metazoa; phylum Arthropoda; class Insecta; order Hemiptera; family Pseudococcidae; genus Ferrisia; species Ferrisia virgata. Next base: position 25,717 of record FIZR01015440.1, read on the forward strand.
TTCGTGAAAATAAAAAACAAGAAGCTATTCGAATAAAACCGATTAGGAAGGAAACCACCAACAAACTAAAAACTACTCCTATTTTAGCTCCGGCTGATAAGGTAAAACTTGTGAGTGTAAGTTTTTCTTTATTTTTCTTTTACTCATAACATATATGTTTATACACCTTTGGTAGAATACTTAATTGAATTTTACAAGAATTTTTCCTTAGCTGAATTTTATGAGTTCTCATGTACCTAGCCTACCTACATGCATGTAAGTAAGGTACATCACAGATATCTTAAAATACTCATGTTTGAGATAAATAATGAAAAAAAAAAAAAAAAAAAAAAAAATTTCAAAACTTAAAAAAAAAAAAAAAAAAAAAAAAAAAAAAAAAAACATTTCAAAACTTAAAAACATGAAAACGTAGGAGGCTTCAACATCTGAGGTGAACATGGAAAAATTGAATATCTATGAGTACTTACTTTGCTTAACCGTACCTAGTGGCTGTATAAAACAATTGATTTTTTAACTTACTCGTACATAATCAACTTCAAGTTAATTATCATCTTCTTATGTAATTTGATTTAAAGGTACCCGCTAGAGAAAATTTCAAATGTAAAACTTGCTTGGCAGTTTTCAAGAAACAAGATGAATTTAATAAGCATGTGAAAACACATATAATGCCGGATACAAAACAAGAAGTATCAGATGTAAAAGTTGATCCTAGTTACTGCGCATACTGTAAATCAGAATTATTATCAATTGCAGAAATCATAGTTCATATAAGAAAGCATACAGAAGAACGAAAGTTGTACCCCTGCAGCAATTGCGACAAAAAGACCACCAACGATCGTAATCAGAATTCAAATAATCGAGGCAAAGAAAACTTTTGTAATTATTGTTTGTCGAAAATGAATGGTAATTTTAGAATACATGGTTAATGATTTGTAATTGGATAGTCTCAGGGAGTTATATCACTGTAAGGGTTTTGTGTAAAAAAAAAATACATAATAAAAATCAGGTTATTAATGGCTCATTGTTCAATAAATGTTACAGCAATACTTTAAAATTTTATTAAAAATAAAGAAATAAAATTGATGATTTTCATTTTTGTAATAAAAGTAAAGCATGATTAAAACTATAAACTCATCAGATATCTATTATCCTAAAGAAGCACAATATAACTACTTTTACTACTTGAAAGGCGCTTTAAAAATTAAAAATCACAGATTAAGAAAACTAATTAATCGAGAAAATGTCAAATTCATTGAATCTATCGACAATGCACAGATCAAAATTCATCAAACCAGAGATTCCTTGATAATTGATATTACTTTTTCATTTTAATCTTCACGAAGCCATGCCGGTAACGCCATTTCTCTCCAGCAACCCAACATTTGTTTATGTTGATTTCTCATTTGCCAAGCATTTAAATGATGACTGAGTAATATTAAATGGGGATGAATAGAATTACATTCCACAGTGACAGCATGCTCAAAAAAATGAAAACCAAGATGATCAATGGGTTCCAAATTAGCTGTTTTGGCACAGATTCCTGTAATACATACAATTACAATTCACCGTTAGGTTTTTCTATCTAAAAAATGGAAAATGAATACTGAAAATTACTTATGTACAAATCACGATATAGAATAAAAATTAATTGAAATTGTTTCAATTACGATGCAGCATATAAGCGATATACATATAGGTAGGAAAAAGAGTAAATGCGAATTGTTTATCTTGAAGAAAAACTAAAAGATAACACGATGATCTGACTATTTCGTAATCAATTTCATCGACTTATCGTCCTGATTAATTAAAAACTATTTTTAGATGAATTTTCGTTGAATGTTGTGACACGACTGCAGTCCAGAAAATCAAGTAACGATGGATTTTTAGCATTAAATAACTTTTTTATCATTTTCAATCACTTTCCAGTTATTTCATTGCACAAATCTAATCATGGTTATCAGTCATTTGTACAATTTATCCTTATAAAACACGAAGAAATGTTTGAGCCATAATGTGGTTATAAATTCGTTTTGTTTACATGACATCGTGGGTATATATCGTCATGATACTGACAATCTATCATCAGATGGTCTGGTTTCCTCTGGCGCTATAATCGGTAGCTTATAAGAAAGAAAAAATTCTGATTATAGACAATTTTCACCGCACAACTATGACAACAATGCAGTATTTACACTAACCGGTGATGAATAAATCCTCTAAATAGACAAGTTCTTGTTTCAAGCTTTCTCTATATAAAATCTGAGCCACTTCGGAAGACATGATGTAACCGGCTCCACAGAGATAATGAGGATATAAATCATCAGCAAACATATATTCGGGCATGAACCTGTGTGAAATTAATTCTATTCATTTTCATCAGAATCACATATATTAATTATGATTAATTTTTGATAAAAAGTTCCAATTTACCATTTTGAATTTAATTTTCTATGCGGTCTTTCCTTAGTATATAATTTTCCGAGTAAAAATTTAGGTAAATCGTCATCTTTCACAGTTTCAGTTACTTTCAATAAATTATTTATATTAACGTATACATCGTCATCAATTTTCATTATGAATCTGACGTTTAAACAATTTTGAAGTATCCATTTAAGCATCATTATTGATTTTATAGTTAAATTATTATACGTGTCAATGAAATTTTCGACAACAATATCTCCATATTTTAAATTTTCCTCGATAATCTCAACCTGAAAAGATTACATTGCTTCATTAAAATTTATTTTAAGCAGGTTAATAAATTTGAATTAAGAAAAAAGCATCATTCAGTTGAAAACTTACATCCACTTTTTTTCTAATGTTGATCCCTGTCAAAAATAAAACAATAATATTATTTTTTCGAGCTTGAACTGCCCAAGTTTCTCGAATTGATTTTCTTTGTTCAACACGTCCAATCTCGGAGCAAACCACGATTAACATAAACGGTTTCCCTGATTTACATGTGTGATTTACGTCAGTTAGGGTGGTGAGTTTATCAGGATGAACATAATCTTTAGCCATTCTACTTTTTGATCTTTCCCATCCTAAAACTTCATCTGTAAACAGATGAGACAATGAAATGTTAGAATCAACGTATAAAAATTAAAACGTAGTAGAAAAGCGCAACATGTAAGTGTACATCTACATACTTGTTTTTGGAACACTGCTAAAATTTGGTAAATAGCACATCAGTAGGAGCGAAACCAGAACTAGTAAGAGTATTTTGGTGACACTGGCCTTTTTCTGAGTCTAAAATTGAAGTGATAGTTAGTAATAAAAACTTGAAAGTAAGCACATGTTTCACTCTAGTTCATTAGCATACTAACCTTTAAATGAATCCATTTTAAACTAAATTTCATTGATTGCAGAATGAAAATAGGAAGCATAAGATGAACAAATTAAAACACGGAATAACATTGGAGTGTTGAAAAACGTTTATCGTTTCATTTCTTTCATTTGTCGATTATTGGTGAAGAAACTGATATTTCTGATTCTCTCGATCACTGAAAATGTGGACTTTTCAGCATGAAAATCACAAGTTAATATTTAAAATGTAACTATCAGTAATGTAAGACGAACCATTCCGCTAAGAACAGGTTCAAAAGGAATGTACCAAATTCACTGCGCTATAGTCATTGCTTTGTTAGTGTTACGACTGTTATCAGCATATCATCATCATGTTATCATACCATTGATTAGTGATAACATTATCTTTCTACACTGTTCTAGAGCAGTTGTGTATGAGTGTAGTATTGTACATCAACTGCGCATGACAGGAAATTGTGGATTTGGCTGAATTTGCAGATCCCGGTTACCCCACAAGAGGATTACCATAAAAATAACAACTACTATAAAAATGCTAAGTAAATGAATAATTACCAAAATTTTATTCAAAGGAAGTACATCTGAAAAAGTACATTACACACTTAGTTACTTACATTATCTTACGAAAATTTGAAGGAATTAAAAATAATAACAAAATTAGATACCTATACCTATCTAAAAATAAAACATGAACATCACAGTTTAAAATAAATTTAAAAGTAAAGAAAAAAGTAAATTATGCGCTCAATTCCTTTAAACAACACAACTTCTCCTCTCTTAGAAGACTAGATTAGATTTTGAATTATTAATCTACCACAAAACTCTTGCTTAAAATGAATACAATCACGCAAAAACATCCTGTAAATGTTTTAATACGAGAACTGAGTAATATTTTTTAATTTTATTCATCGAATTATACATCATTCATGTATCAATTTTCAGGGACACAACAATGGTGACTGATGAATTACTCCGAGTATTTCGAATGTTTTTCGTTACAGGATTTCGTTTACAAAACGAATTCGGGTTCTTCGCTATTATTAGACGAGCCACTTCTGCGAGCTAACAATGGTGTTCTCTCACCTGGCTCATAATATTCCTGAATTCGGTAAGCGTTCCAACGAGATAATATTTGATCTTGTGGCTTTTGATAGACTAAACAGTTGAATAGCGCCTGTAATGGGTTCATGATAGCCTGACAGAAGAGACGAATCGGTTAATGAAACATGATACTTTTTTGTAATAAATAAGCACAACACCATACACGAAAATGCTTACCATTATATACCACATAGAAACGATGATCCTCCTGGGTAAATTATCCCAATTACTATACAGTAAAATTGTGTTTATTAAATTTGGTAACCAACAAGCGTAAAATGTCAAATTAATTAAGCCAAATTTGATTTTTATCATATCGACAATGAGACGTTCTTTGTTTGTATACTGAGATAGGTACTGCGAAACGATAATATGAACACTGGAGGTAGCTGATATGTACAATATAGGATTCAGAATCATTACTAAAAGCATGGGTAAATAAGACACAACGTAATTGGGAAAAAATTTCCAAAAACTGTTTTCCGCTGAACAAAAGCAACTGTAAACAAAAACATCACAATAATAATTTTGTTGAAATTCTGCATCATACAAGCAACATTTAAAAAAAAAAGTTATTACTCGGCGTTTGGATAATACAAAATAAATAAGCCAATAAAAGTAAAAATGGCAGGTACAATCCAAGCGACGATGTGATATGTTTTATTGTAAGACGGTTGTTCTCTCAGAGCTAATCGTACATCAATGGCATAAATCAAAGTCCACATCCAGGAAACCACGTAAAAATACTGAATCCAAAACTGAAAAAATAAAATTTTTTTCAACGTTTTATTAGCTGTTACATGCTTAAAAATTTTACGTTTTAATGCATCAACTCCAACTGATAACGCAATCAGATAAGTGTTAAAAATAATCGCCATAATTAAATCATATTAATATCACTAATTAGATTACTTCGGTAAAAAATGGAAGATGAAACATAACACGAGAAAAGTTGATTTTATGTTATTAGCTCATCACGCTTCAAAATAAATTTCGATCCAAATTAAAAAAAAAAAATTTCGAAAAGTAATTTATTTAACCAATTCTAAAACAGCTCACCAGTTACTGCTGTAAGATGACGTACTTAACAGTCCGATATTTAGATAAAAGTTTTAGTTCAAAATAACGATTCCAGAAGGCACATTCATTTATAATTTATAATAGATACTAACCGATAGTATATAACAGTAAATTACAGTTCCTTTCAATCTCTGCACCATTACAGGTATCATTAATCGAATTAGTGAGCGGGTAAATATGCCTGAAAAAATTGCAATTATAGTTCGTAAAAATACACTATTTTTGCTGTAACAAACCCAACGGTAAAGAATTGGCGCATACATTACTTGGAAGTTTGCAAATTTATTTAATCTCTCTTACACTTATAATATTTTCTGAACGTGTAAAAAAATACCCGTTTATACAAATTTGAAGTATTACGATCGTACTTAATTACACGACAACTTAAGAAAATTCGCAACAGTTGGATTTGTTGCAGCAAAAAGAATAAGTATACCAAATGTGTTTGGAAATAAAATTAATAATTAATATCAAATACTCTTTTAGCATTACCTAGAGACGCAAAAAAGTCGGCTACTGCTAACCATACTATGGTTTTTCGACCCCTTTGTGATGCCCAATTCCCTTGATCATTCAGAGCTAAAGTAACTTGAGGTAAAATCTATGGACGATTTTTATATGAAGTAAACAATAAATAGAACTGGTTTAGGAATTAATAATAATTACTAACTTGATAAATAGCACCACCGATTCCAAATAATGATGATATCATGCATATATAGTTGTACGGATCAGAATCAATTTCTATCATCATATCATAAAATTTAGTCCATTTTGATGGCTGCTTACAGCAGAATGCGGGCATCAGCGGATCTGTCATTTTGAAATAATATAACACATTGAGAATGAACCTGTACAAGTGGTAGAGCTTCACTGAACGCTCAACCTGATACCCAACACACTGAAAGCCGGATTTAAATCAATCAAAAGTATCAAGGATCAAGGTTAACCATCAATACTAGTTCATCATAAGTATCACAAAAACACAAACGAAGACTAAAAATTGAAAAAATGAGCAGTTGTGCAGCTGAGCACCGAGATGAATTTATGAGTTTGATACTTCGAAACTTTTGATGTGCTTTCAATTTTGAACCTTGCAGTTTAACCGCCACTAGCATCATAAATTCCAATTCAAAATAAAAATAATAATATTTATATTATGAAATGCCCAACCAACATGCACGTCTGCACGATTTCTATGAAATGGTTACAGGTGAACACGGAAAAATATTTAAATGAAGAGCCAATAGAAACATTAGAAACGCATGTTAACTTTCAATAACCAATAGAAAAAATTGTTTTAAAATTCATCGTATGTCGTCATGTAGATATGGGCAAATCCAAAAATATATATTTGATGCTTATAATTGATTGGTTAAAAAGTCACGAAAATTGAAATAATTAGTTTGAGCCACAAATGAATGGTTACCCAATTCAACTATCTCAAAGCCTAAACTTTTAATTATTACGAAATTTTTGATGGATTCTACCACTCTTATCAATTAAAAAAAAACTGCTACATTTTACATTTTTTTAGAGGAATTTTCTTCGCATTTGAATTAATTGGTGATTCAGCAATTGTTTATAAATGTTTATATTTTAATTCATTTTCAAAATTTTTCTCTATTTCTTTTTAATTGTGTTTTGTGATTTTTTTCCTCGGTTATTGTCATGCGTTGAATTATTTGAAATATTATAGAAAATAATTATTTATCATGATTGAATTGACGTGGAAAGGTAAGTGATTTAAAATCGCATCCCTTGATTGATATTCATTCGAAGAATGGTTAGTAAATTATTCTTCTGTTGCAGAAGCCAGAGATATTCTGCGTACTCATCGAGAACAAAATATTAGACAAAGTCAGAAAGTAGTTGACCTTTGGGAAAATGCATTGAAAGATAATATGGATAAATTGGGCGATGAAAGTTGGTATAACTTCACCTTATGTCTTATGGAAAAAAAGCAATTCTGTATCAGTTTATGCAATTCACAGAGTTCGTAGTTTGGGAGCAGGTGTGTCTTGGCGCGTTGGACTGCAACAGAATGGATATAGCTAATGAGTGCTTAATACAATTGTTTATTAAATTTCCAAATAGCTCAAGACTTCGTTTACTGGAAGAACTTACTCACGAATACCTTGAAAGGTATAAGCAGGTATAATAGCGAAACTCAGCGTAGTACTGTACTTATTTGGTTGACATCAATTTACAGATATGATGAAGCTCTAGACTTACTTAACCTGATGATTCAAGATGATGATACCAATGCTTCACCGAGGAAACGTAAGATTGCTATCTTAAAATCCAAAGGAAAAGTTTCCGAAGCTGTTAGAGAGTTGAACGAGTATCTGAAAAAGTGAGGAGTTGAAAGTTGAATGGTTTTTGAAGTAGTTCAATCCGACAAAATAACTGAATTTGTATTTTAGGTTCATGATGGATCAAGACGCATGGAATGAGCTCTGCGATTTGTATCTAAGCGAACAAGAATATGCAAAAGCTGCATTCTGTATGGAAGAACTTATTCTACAGAATCCACACAATCATTTGTTTCATTTACGTTTTGCTGAAATCAAGTACACCCAGGTATAGGTTAATTTTCCTGTTTCTCCAGGTACTCAAATTCACGAAAATTTTATTACGATTCCATTATTTTAGGGAGGATTTGATAATTTGGAGTTGGCCATGTCGTATTATTGTCAAGCCCTCAAATTGAGTCCATCAAATATGAGGGCATTGTTTGGAGTATTTTTGGTAAGTGAATGGTTAATTTTTTTTGCAGTTTAATTATCTTATTTCAACTTTAATTTTCTTAGTGTGCCAAGCATATTTCATCGTCGCCGAAGTGCAATGTGAACAGAAAAAAGAAAGTGAAAGAGATACTGTCATGGTCTTTGGAACAAATTCAAGCTCAGTAAGAACAGCATTTTGTTAGAAATCAATGTAAATATACATGCGTAAAATTGATTGTAATTATTACTATTGTATGTATTGTAGGTATGATCAAGTTGCCGATCCACTTCAACAAAACGATATAGTTAAAAAGTTGAAAAATTTGAACGTATCTTCGTCTTAAGTAAAGCATTATGTTTTTATATTTGTTATACGAATAGGTAAAATATTGTTCGTTTTTTTTCGTTTCATTTGATGTGTATTCCAGTATTATACTGTTGCGATTCAATAAAAATTTTATTTTCAATGGAACAGGCTAAATCACGGTGTATCAATTTTCTTGTTTTGGAAAGTTTAGGACTAATTACTTACACAAATGATGAATGCATCTCTAAAAGATGTGAAGGGAAATTTGGAACAATATTACTAATGTACGATGTTATCAATTAAATTACATTGTTTCCCGTTTGTCGACTATTCTTAGTTGTACTGAATATATCATGTGCACAACTGATCAACCTATTTATCACTGTACTGATACGTTCTATTCTATTTATGGTTATCCCAATTTGAACGGGTCTTCTGATCAGTATAACGATTAAAAATTTCAATACTATATAAGACACTTGTATTGCATCAAGTCCATCAACAAGTTTGCAAACGTTCTTTACTGTTTCTATACATTTTCAATTCAAAGAAATAACTGAAAATGCATTGAATTTCGTTTCTCTGCAGTCTAAAATAACAAAGATTATTCGGATTCCGTATGATTAAACCTACCAATTAGATGCTGAATGAGTATACTCGTAATCATGCAAGATGTGGATTGCTTTTGAATGGATTGCATAAAAGAAAATCATCATACAGTACTTGTTCATATCACATGTTAGTCTGCGTTGAATTCATTAAAAAATCGATGAGCTGTATACCACGAGTGCATTTCAAATGCAGCTCAGACTGCAAAATTACAAATAATACTAACCTTTATGAACCCTTTACTTATGAACCGCAAGAAATGAGATATCAAATTACTCATCGTAATTCATGCAATGATGAGTCTTCCAATGAAATTCATAAAATGCTTCTTTATGTATTCTTACCTACTTAGTACTCACTAACGATTTCTGCAATATAAAATCTTTATCACATCGAATAATTTTTTAAGAACTGTTTTTTGCATACATATAAATTGAAAGATCAGTTCCTTTTTTTTTCTAATTTGAACGTTCGCTAATATCCATTTTTTACAATAACTGCCAAAAGGGCAATAAGTATGAAAAAGAAGAAAAAAAAAATAAAAAAAATATTCACTTTCTCTAACAATAAAGAATTTGAGTGTATCAATGATATATAACAATTCACAAGAATAATAAAATTCCCCAATTATGGACTTCAAAAAAAAGAACGGTTTTCATAAGCCAGATGCAATACTATCTATGACCGTTTTTCATAACTAGAGGACGAACATTTTCTTTACGGACGACGATTTTTTCGGCAAAATCCTGTAACAATTTAACAAGATTTTTTCGTTTAAATCGTAACGATTCTTCGATGACGTCATTAACAATTTTCATCTGTATATCTATTGGACCTTTTAACGAATGTAAATATTCAAACAGTTTTGTATGATCTATAACAAAAAAAAAGCAAAAAAACAAAAAACAAAACACATGAAAGTATTCATTAAGATTTCACTCTATATCTACGTAAGTAAATATAACATACCATTTGGTTGTATTTAAACAAAAATTGCACTTACTTTTGCCAAATCTTCTAACTTCTTTATAAATAGAAGCTCGTATACAAAGATTGTACCTCTTAATTTCTTCTAATTCTTTTTTACTCAATACTTGTTTACATTTGTTTGAACCATTGGTTTCGCCATCGTCAATATTGTTCGCACTTATACACTCATCAACGCCACTATCAACATCGGAGTCGTTAATGAGTGCATTTTGCTCTTGATGGCTTACCAAACCGGCTGTACTTTCTTCGAAATCTGATATCAAAGATAAAGGGGGTGGTGCATCTTCATTATAATGCTCAAAAGGTTCCAACGAAGGTGGTGTCAAAACATCAAGAGGAGGAGGCGAAGGCGACCTAGGACGTACTTCTTCTTCCAGTTTAAAAACTGGAACGTTTAATTCGTCTGCGAATAAAATCGAAATAATTTCATTTCGACAGCAGTAAGAAAAAGGATGCGAATATAGAGAGCTTACCTAAATCGCCGTTCACTACTGGTGGTACAGGACTCATAGGCGGAGAAGATGTAGGCGATGGAATCGGAGACGGGCATGGTTTTTTCCTTAGCTGAACGTGCCTAGGAATAGGACCTGGTTTTCGTTTCAAAGGCATTCTAGCGACATCAGGGGCGCCCGATCGTCTGGAAAAATTTCGTTGCGGCGAGTTACCTCCGACAAGATCAATATCTGCTTCGTCGATTATCATTCGCTGAAACAAGGCAAATTTATAGGTAAGTATTTGATAAAACGGTAGCGCGCTTTAAAAACAAATAATGCACAATACCTTATCAATCTTGAATGGATTACCAAACGTATGTTGTCTAACTGGTGTTGATTCTACTTCGCGTAAAGGCGACGGTATTCGTTTCAAATATTCCTGATAATTACCCATTTGTGAAACCGGCATGCTATGTGCTACATCTATTGTCGAATTAAGAAATTGAAAAAAAATTATTCATGTTTAATGATAACTAATATTACGTAGAATTTTTGATTGGAAATGCAGATATGCAGCGCATAGTGGGATATTATAAATTCGGCGAGATTTTATACCATCATCCAGTAATTTAGTATGAGTGAGATTCTTCTGCAAGAAATTGGAACGCATTCGAAACACTTGATCCAATAAATTCCTCCTGGGAATATCAAAAGGATTTCTATAACTTTGACAGCCTATTCTTGCATACTGTTTACGACTTCTAGGAACCGCTACCACATGACCGGCAAAGTCATTCAACTGATCCCGTAAAGATGAAAATTTTTCTGCAAGTGATTTGAAAATAATAAGTGTAATAATATCGTCAGGTTACAATCATTAAAAACAAATAACTCACTTTGCACAGCCGGGTGCGTTATTAATTCTTTTTTTAAAGGAGATCGAGTGGTAACTCTAATTCCTTCACTATTGTTATGTCCTTTGCCAATCATTTGTTTGCTGCTAATTTCGTTACATAACCTAAAAATAATTATAATGAAGTTGTTACAATATTTCTTTCACAAACGATGAATCATGTTTGTAGTGGAGTTGGAACTGTTACGTCCTTAAACAGAAGAAAACTTACTTATCAAATTCTATTTTTCCTTGTATTTTCAACTTCTTCAAATAATTTACAATATTATAATTGTAAGCGTTATCCATTGTATCTGGAATTAAAACCTGAACGGTGGCTTTAGCAACCCCCATTTTTTCTAAAGCCTTTCGTAAAGGCTTCAAAAGAGTAAAAGGAAAAAAAAGTTAATTGAAAGAAAGAAAAAAAAAATACTTTGTAAATAAAATTCAGAAAACTCTTTAAAAATTTTACCTGACAATAATAAGCGGGCATTGTACGTAAATAATTTTGAAAATGGCTACGCCATTCTGGTGTCACTTTTAAACGATGTACTTTAAAAAACTCGTCTAACAATGGAAGCAACACTGGGTAATTATACGGCATGACGAACAAATTTACACATGTTAAACTGGTACTTGCTTTCAGATATCCAAATGGATGAATGACATCTGAATTTTTATAACTGTTGGGTATAAAAACCTAAAATAGAGAAGATATGATTCTAAAATTCGATAATAGTATTTTCGCTCTACATGCATGAATACTAACCTGCCAACATACAGTGGGTTGCTTTCTAGCTAAAATATATTGTGTTAGTGGACTAGGTTCCAATTCATATTTATCAAAAGGTAAATTCTCGATAACTAAAGGTTCTTGATTTGTGCAATTGAATTTTATGTTAGGATGCGCAGATCTTGGAGGCTACGATATGCAACCAAAATTAGTTCAGCAGTTGCATCGTATTTTTTTTTGTACTTGCATCGAACTCACCAAAGTTGTATGCGAGGTATCAGGCCAGAAAGATTCTGGTATAGGCCAATGTCCAGTAGGAAGCTGCATTTTCTGTAAGTTTCTCTGGACATAAATCAATTTCCTACACGAATGCCAAGAATTGTTCAAAACGGGAGGCACGTTTAAAGAATTACCATTTCTATTCTGAAAAATGAAAATTCAACTTTGCAGTTTGAATCCGAATTAAAAAACAACATCTCAATAAACATTTTAAATTTACATTGCAAGATAGTTTCTGTTGCTCTGTAACTGGATCCCATTCTTTTTTATCATCCATTATATCAATTTCTTTGTTACCTATGTACAATAATAAAACATGTTGATAACTTCATAATAATTCGTTTCGAGAAAAATGTTTGATACAACGTACTTTCAGGAAATAGAGGGGACGGGTCAGGTCCAACTTTTTCAAAATTAATTACAACACCGTGTTGTATTTTCTGAACTAAACTATCAATACATTGCTGCAACATGCGATGTGTTGTAATGCTATATGATCTGCCGCCAGTAACTTCACACATACTATCTATAGGAGAGTTATCTGTGGGTACATGACCACCAATATCTTTTTCGTTAGCTGGAGTTCCCGAGAATCGTAAAACTAAAGAAAATAAACGTTGATCCCATCGAAACGGTTCTCTCGTCATTTCCGATCCCAGAACCGGTGAATGCATAGGGAGATTGAACTAAAATCCAATTAAAATCAATGGCAGTTCAACAATTACGTATTGTCCGAAGGAAATATTTACTTCATCTTGAACTCCAGCATTATTCGTCAATCGGCCTCCATCAGTTATTACAACGATAACAACAGGTTCTAAGAAATACGGACATCTGCCACTTCCATAGGTATCGATACCACTTTGAATACGATTTATATTTAATAAATCAAACACATGTTTAAGAGCAGTGCCCATTGTAGTCATGCCATGGCATTGTAAATTCTTCAATTCAGTCATAAACGTATTCAAGCTTTCTTTCCATCCCGCCTAATTAAAAACAATAGATTAGATGCTAATTGATAACACCAGGCGTTGATAGCTTACCTTGATATTTTGAGGAGGATCTTCGAACGTTAACAACATATATCTATCAAATTTACTATCCAATGATCGCTGACGCACCTAAAATTTGAAATTTCGTTCATAAAAGAATGTGTTTTTGTATGATAGAAAAAGCGCGAGGAAAGAAACATAATAATCAGAACATATTTTAATTTTTATACCTTGACAAATGTTTCAACTGCCCCTTTAGCTATATCCAGTAGTTTAGGTCGGCCTCCTAAATAAGCTCGTTGGTTCATAGAAGCTGAAGTGTCAATAAGAAAAACTATGATAGTCATACTAAAGATATGTAGAGGTATTGGCGAAAAATGTCAACATTAATGTATTATTCATCAGCTATAGTACAACCTGAGTGAATTTTAAAACAGGACTATTAATAATTAAATGATAATAGTATAAATATTATTAAGAATAAGAATATCCCTAAGACAAAATTACATTCACATTATAATTGGGATTAGCCAAAACGGCAGATCCATTACGATACGAATACGCTATCAGTTCTCGTACACGAATATTTTTTTTTTATTAACATACGGTATACAGTGTTGTGGATTCGATGAAATTGAAAAACCTCCGAACAAAGTATAAAAAACACAGAGGATTATCATTTTTTTCATTGTTCGATTTTCATTTTCTATTTTTACGGGTCCAAATCGCTAATGCCTACAAATAAAAAGAGCTCAGTTTTCAATTATACAATAATAAAAATAACGTTTATTTTTATTTCATTTCAAAAAATGTCTTTCTAAAACGTAAGTTGAAAATTTTCTTTGTAGCTGTTTTGTATACCTGAAAATATGCACCAATAAGAAATCAAGAAATCTGAAACTGAAAATTAAAAATGACGTCACATATCGAAGTTATAAAACATGAAATTCTCTATCTCTTAAAAAAAAATTTGAATGAAATAAAAACTGAAAAATTTCTTTTGGAATGCCATCACAATTAAATGAAAATTTAATCAAAACTTTTCTCGCAAATAATGCTTTAATAGAAAACTAAAATTAATTCCTTAACGGACGACATTCTCTAATCTCCGTTATTCAATCAATTCAAAGCGGTATTTTTGATTTATAAAATGGAAAAAAAGAGAGAGCAACATTGCGTACATGAGGTGCTAAAATACTAAAATCACAATGGAAAGGATGTGCATGAGCAAAATGATTTCGTCAGTTTCAGTAGATCGAAATGGAATGGAAATCAATGTCGAAGTGTAACTCCAATAGTTTTTATATATATTATGAGGGATCCAGCTTTTAAACGGTTTGTCGTATATTTTAGAATAATTAATTTAAAAAATGTGAAATGTTCCTGATTTTATTTTCGTAACCCAATTGTGTTTCAAAAGTGATAAGTTTGAATTGAATGCATTTAGTGAAAATGTATGAAAAAATGAATTCACCTTTCAGATGAGTGACGTAATATTCGTTTCAATTTCCGTGCATTATTTCACGCTTACACAGTCGTTGATATTTTCAAATTGATCATAAATTTTCACGATGAAGTCGTCTACAAACCATTCCAATAACGTGACAGTCTTCAAGCATGTAAAATATGAACATCTAGTTGCTGGAATCACAGGTGGAGTCACATCAACTTTACTTTTACACCCTTTGGACCTTCTGAAAATTCGATTTGCTGGTGAGTAGTTTACAGTGAAAGTTTTATTTTTTCATTCATTTTGAGCTCAAAAGTTTTGGGGCTAGTTGAATGAGCGGAATGAACTCCACGTTGTAGAATTCGATGCAGCTGTGCATTAGACTTAAATCTGTTAAGAGTAGAGTGACATTCTGAAGTAAGTACGTAGCGTTTTTTTTTTCAGTAAGGATTTTCAAGATGGAACATTTTTTTTTTGAATTTGAATTTTCAAGAGTGAAATTACTCTTGAATGAACTGATGGAAATATCCTGTATCAATGTACATGCAGCAGTGTGATTATATGATGGAGATTCAAAGTGTATGGTGATTGACTTGCAAGCTTCAATTCTTGTGAAATGATTTGGCGTGATCTACTGTTACTTTTCTTTTGCAATATGGTTTTATTTTTTGAAAAATGTGATTTATTTTCATAGTTTGGTCGTATAATCCTCGTACAATTAATTGCATGAAAATATGTTCCAACGTTGATATCTGTGTTATTCCAACAAATTACACGAGTGCGTGCGACATCGCGACTACTGTGGATGCTAAACTTTGTTTTGCATAAATACAAAGTTTTTAACGTGCAAATTACTATTTGTCGCTATTTTAGGCAATTATATAACATTTATTGAAACCTAGTGACATTATTGTCACGTTGAAAACATTTTAGCTTTAATTTGGAACCGGTTTTTTCTTAATAACGTGGTGATTCCTGCAGTTACCTGTTCTTAAGTTGTAAAGTATGTATCATTAAAGGTGCTGAATTGCTCATTCTTTCTCTAAAAACCATCTTCGAAGTTCTTAAATCAAGCTGAATAAATTTTGGCTGATGTCTGATCCTCTGATGTATTTGGCATATTTTTCTATGTTGTATGATTGTATTACGTCTACGATGATTTTTTTGACATTGAAATGGCACCACTGCATCGAATTTTTATTTCGTACAGTTGCGTAGCTCGAAGACAGAGCGACCGAGACGTCAAAACTTGAATGAATTTCACTCGCCAGACGAATGATTGGTGTGATTTAACAGCTTAAAAATTTTGAAGTTGCGTAATTTGCGATTATAACTATGATACGAAGTAACATATTCACGCGACAGAACGCGTGCTCGGTGAATGAGCTTGAGCACATACCAACTGCAATGCATCGAGTTGGACCAATCATCTCTTCATTTTGTGTTCAAAATATAATATTCATAATATTTCCTTGCCTACTTCATGAGCTCGAAAAAATTCATTACTTTCTTAGTTACTTTTTCATCTGGAAATATTGTTTTGTAGGTATATTTTAAATACACGTATAGTAACTGCATAAGATTATAGATCGCGAATTTTTTGTTTCAGTTTGCGATGGTCGTCACGCAGTTCCTCAATACAATAGTTTGACTGGTGCCGTTTCTCAGATCTGTAAGCAAGAAGGTATTCGAGGATTATACAAAGGAGTTACGCCTAATGTCTGGGGTTCGGGTAGTGCTTGGGGATTATATTTTTTATTGTAAGTATTCGTTTTTTTTTTTGCTCAATAACTCTCTTGATGTATAGAAATTTCCAGAAATTAGATTGCATCGTTTGTTATAAATTGTAGACTTGAACTAAATATGTACATAGTTCTGGGTACTTTAATCGGTGGTTGGGAATTATATCATTTACTGTTTTGTTTTGCATTCCGTTTTCCGTTTCAAGATTTGATGGTTTACTAAATTTTATGTGAACAGAGTATTGACCTAGGTTATAATCCGACGTAAGCTATCATTACGAGCGGAAGGAATTGAACTTCTATGTAGATTATTTTCTACGCACAGTAGTAATTTCTTTATAGTACGTCACGCAAGTAAATACTTCTGAAATTTTCATCGAAACTATAAAATTGCACGCAATTTTATAAACAATACATTATTAGTTTATTGAAAATTTATTGAAAAATATTTATGTCACGTCATTGACAGCTTGGATTTTTTATTGAATTTTTTTAATACGTAATATTATACCCAGATATTATGAAAATAATTATAAATTTGAATCATGTTTAAAAATAACAACATTTATGCATTTTTCTGAAGAAAAAAAAAATCTAATCGAAATGATTTTCATTTTGTAGCTACAACTCAATAAAAAATTGGATACAAGGTGGCAATACGAAGAAGCCATTAGGTCCAACGATGCATATGACAGCTGCGGCAGAAGCAGGGGTACTAACATTGATATTGACGAATCCTGTATGGGTTGTGAAGACAAGGTAAGTTACATTTTTTTATCTCAAAGAATTTTCCCATTCTTGGTAGGCGGAACTAATTCATTTATATCATTGTAAAACTCTGTCGATTACCGATAATGTAAATAGATATCAACAAGTCAGTTTTCTATATCACGGTTACCTAACATTCTGACTTTATTGATTATCTATTCATTAAGGTTGAAGTATCGTTCAGTAAAGAGTATACTCGAAAAAAAAATTTTCGTGCAACTAATTGCGTTGCTTATTTTGAATTTGGACAAGTACAAAAATTGTTTCAAAGTCCGAATTTGTACTGAACGGTACGTGCGACTATATTTAATGATTACCTATCAGGACAAGTCATTAAGGAGGAATGAAAAACCATTTTTTTGGGGCAAAAACAAAAAATATTGTTATTTTTTCATTTTATTGAACAGACTATGTTTACAATATGCTGAAGAGCAGCATTCTTTGAAAACTTATCGTTATAATGGGATGCTGGACGCTTTGAGAAAAATTTACAACACCGAAGGCGTTCGAGGTTTGTACAGGGTGAGTATTAGGGTATCCTTATCTTTCGATCATGGATGTGATATTTTTTTTTAATTAATACTCTAATGAATGAAAATAACAAAAATCTTAACATAAGACGAGTTACATCCATGTTGATGAGTAATTAGTGATGTTTTTAATGAATACTGTCGTTCAATAGGGTTTTGTTCCTGGTATGCTGGGAGTTACTCACGGTGCTCTGCAGTTCATGACATATGAAGAAATGAAAACTTCTTACAATCAGTATAGAAAAGTTCCAATTGATGCAAAATTGGTAAGTAACTAATGTAAGTTTGGTAGCAATTTCGTTTTAGAAAAAAATCAACCATTTTACCATCATGTCGTATGTATTTGAGATTTGAAATTTTATGTAAAATTAATAGGTCTCCTACGTGAATTTTCTTAGGACTCGCATACATACAAGGCAATTTCACAGCAACTCAGTATCAACGTAACTTGTAACCAACATTAGTCACATACCAGTCACGACTACTAAACTAAAATTTTTTGTTTGAGTTGCCAAGTGTCTGGAGTCATTTTGTATGTAGAGGGACACTGGAGACGTTCGAACTTTCTAGAGCATTTCCTTTTCTTTCTACGCTTCATTTATTATTATTAACTATTACAGTCTATCGACTTATGGTGGATGAAGGGGGTATATCTACAAAATCCATTTTGGGGTCCTAGAAGACCATTACGACCATTTTTGACCATGTCAGATATTTATTTTAATTTTTACTCTGCTCGATACTGACAAAAATCGCTCCAATTAGGTAAATCGGCTCAGTTTGGTGGAGAATTTGATATATATGAGTGGGAATGACCTTGGATTTAAATTCAGTTATTTTCAAATTTAGGGTGGGGGTGCAGAGGAATCAGAACGCAAAGATTGTCCCTTTTTGTTCCAGTCGATAGAGAATCGAAAGTTGTATTACATATCTAAAAATCAACCTCTTAAGTCAATTAGGAGGGGAGGTATGGCGGTTTTTCTCCTTTTTGACCATGAAAAAGGGCTGTTCCTCCTCCATCTCCCCATCAAATTGAGCTAGGAAGTTGAAATTTGGTATGTACATTCAGTAAAGGCTCTAGATGCGTATTTTGGGTATCTCGACTTTTTAGTCCCATTGCATTTCCACACAGCCCTGCAAATGTAATTTTTTGGTAGAATTTTCCAATTTTTAGAGTTTATTCTTATAACTCCCCTCCGAATTGGGCTAGAAAGTTGAAATTCGGTGTCTAGATTTAGTTAGGTTCCTAGTTGTGCGTTTTGATGGTTTCGACGTTTTAGCTGCATTGAACCCTTCCTACCTGTAATATTGATTAGGAACGAAATGCTTTTTTTATTTTTTTTTAATTATACCGAAACATTTTTTCTGTGTGATTACAGAGTACTATTGAATATATCACATTTGCGGCTGTGTCTAAATTTGTAGCTGCTGTGGCTACATATCCATACCAAGTGATTAGAGCACGTTTACAAGATCATCACTTGCATTACGAAGGAACTTGGGATTGTTTTACAAAAACATGGAGGTACGAAGGATTTCGAGGTTTTTATAAGGGCTTAAGTCCATATCTGCTACACGTTTTACCTAATATTTGTTTAGTTTTGGTGATTTACGAAAAGTTTACGGACAATTAGTGCAATTTTTATTTTTTTTTTCTACTCTACCAAAATTTATTATAATATTTTTGTGTAGCTTTTATTTATTTATTTATTTAATGGATACGTGAAATTGTATTTTTAACCAGTGTTATCACGTATAATTACGATTTAACTTTTTGAAGAAAATTGTGTTGAATTGGCGAACCATCGGCATTTTTACGAGCAAATGAGTTGATAGCGTGGAATCGAAATTATTACTTGTTAATGAAATTGATAAGTGATATATGAGATGTGATATTAAAACGGTCGTCAATTGTTTTTTTGATGTAATGAAATGATATTGCACTAGAGTGAAGAAGCGATACGAAAAAATAGAAAATGAAATCCATTATATTTTTTTTTGTGCCAAATGTATAATTTATCTTCTGTAAATGACCACCAATCTCCATAGAGACGAGTTTTTTCTTTGGTCCTTTTAGTAAATTTGCGCATAGAAAAGATTACGTGTATGTCATTTCTCTGAAATGGATATTTCCGCTATAATTTGTTGAATAACGTAGTGGTCAGAGAAACAACTTAAATTAGTATTCAATTGCTAAAATTTTTCTCATTTTGGAGCCGAGACATGGACTATGTATAGTATGAGAAGATTTTTAAACTATCTGTCATGTACGATACGGTAATGTTACCAGCAACAATCGAAATAACTGAAAGATTTCCTTCATTACGCATTCAAGTAAGATGTGATTAAGTGATAAAATGTCAAAAATAGTAATTTTTATGCCGTTCAGTGCAGAATTAAAAATCGCCTAAATTATTATCAGAAGTTTTCTTTTGAACCAGTTGTAAAAAAAACCTCTGTACAGTTTAGTCATCACATTGTATGTGTTTGTACTCTGTAATCATCAACGATAACCTAAATTTTTAATTAGGTATTTGTCTTCCGAATTTTGTATCATGAAATATTAATCGCATCGTACGAGCTTGCGTATCATTTATTTGTAGAGAATAGATTTTCATTGTAGGAGAATTGATTATTATTGGCGCGTTAATTAATATTATGTCGATATGCGATATGCTGATTAATTCATTCAATTTTGAGTCTTTGATAAATTTTTGATTCTTATCAGCAACAAAATTTAGACAAAATTAGGATTAAGATCAATTCTAACGATCAGACGGCATATTGTCGTGTTGCGTGTACAAATTTTTAAACGAAAAAGTCAGATGTATCGAATAATTCTTTTTTGTTTCCAATAAAGCTGTGTTTAGGTTCCAAAGCAACGTGAAAAAGATTTGTATTGCCTAGAGTCAATATTATCTTGATTTATTAGAAAAAATAAACTAGCAAAATTATTCATATGGAGGATTGCGATATACAACCGTTTTATTACGTGCTGAGATATATTTATTATGGGAAAGGAGAAAATTCAATCATGTTAGTTTGAGGTTTAAACACATCTTTACAGCTATCTCTTATTGTATGTATGATTTGTAAATGAAATGATGTACCGCCTTGGGTGTAATTAGATGTAGAGTAGACATGAAAAATTAGTAATTTTGTAAGTTTCGAACAGTTCCTGAATTATAATTATTAATTATATTTTCTAATAACGTGTTAATATTAAAAAGGAGATCAAGAGAAGGTATCTGATGATGTTCGTTATCGGAATTATTTGCTGTGATGTGATTTATGTTAGTTAATCTTGTATTGTTTTTTCTTGTTTTTCCCTCTTTTATTGTTTTTCTCTCTCTCTCTCTCTTCAAGTCGAATAATCTATAAGTTATGAAATAAATAATTTTTAATTTTTCTGTCGATGTGTTGATTGCATTTGTTTTTCTATTTGTTTTCAAATTTTCGTACCTCGAATGCAACGCTTTAATTTTTCTTTATTTTTTTGCTAAATGTAATTCTTTCGTATCTTATTTTTTTCATCTACCGTTATAGTAATAGGAAAACATGAATGAATTGTAATCAATACAGGATTTACTAGAACCGCTAAAAAAAGAAAAAAAAACTTAAACTTTTGTTATAATTTTTCAAATTTTATGTACGTGTATATGTAAACTGTATACAACTGCAATAAATACATTATTATTTCGATTATGTAAAAATTTGTGAAAAAATCTGTTTTTTTAGGATATCCATAATTCTGCGGCGATACGGCTAAAAGGTAAATCTTGTGTTATTATCGTTCATTTATGTTTTTTGCTTCAATTTATTAGTAATATAAATACATATATTTGATTGCGGAAGAACTCTCAGGCTCAGATTGAATTAAAAATAAGAATTCGTAGATCATTAATTGCTCGTTTGTAAGTTTGAATTCTGCCCAGATACACCTTCTCGTTGGTATTTAGTTACAGTTCTATTCCACTTCGCTGAAATTTATTATTAATGCTTGTTTTTGTTCTCTGTGTTTTCAGATACGAGGGTTGGTTTGGCTTCTACAAAGGTCTGTCACCTAGTTTAATAAGAGTGATTCCAGCAACGGCAGTTACATTTGTCGTATATGAGAATGTATCGTCATTTTTATTGAATAAAAAATGAAACTGCGATACATTAGTTACCTATCTGAAGTTCCAATCGATTTTATGAAATGAAACATCGCGTTGATTTACATTTATCAAAATACTTCTCATTGAAATGAAGCGTACAAATACTGAATTCTGTTTCTGGTCATTTATGAAAATGTAGACGCTTATATAGAATATACTGTTATCTAATTTCTAATTGATATATTTTTTCTAACCAGAGATAGAGCTTGCTTACTAAGATTCTGTAATATAATGAAAAATATGATGGAGAGTGAACTGCTTGAAAATGAACGATATCGTAATTCATTTGCATTCAATGAATTCGCAAAGTATTTATTTTCACTAAATTCTACTATTAGTCCTACAGCATGTATAAATATTCAGCGATTCTAACAAAATGAACATTTCTTTCACTTAAAAATTACACATATAGTCTAACAATGTTCATGGAATGATAAAAGTATAACTGAATTTCAATAAAGTAAGGTATTGGCAGTACTTCAAACATTAACGAAAGCTTGATAAATAAGCAAAGATTTTTTAGGAGGTACTCGTACAAATAGGTTATCATTCGCGCCATTATAAACTACTTTGCCTTTGAATACGTCGATGTCTCCAATACGTCCATTTCCATTTATAACAATTGATATCGAAGGTGTATTTCTGGTAAGTTTATAATCTTCGCTTTTATTGATCTAAAACCATTTATAATAATTTTAATTGGGGTATACTGATTCAACAAATTTGAAGAAAATCGATACAACTTACATTTATCTTGCTAACAGCAAATTCGGTGACAGGTGGCCTGTACACTTGCGAAAATTCGTTTTCTTTTTCCGGTATGAGAATTTTTGATTTAGCCGGACTGCAACTATAATTTATAATTTCGCATAGTGTATTTACATCGCGAAATTTTGGCGTGAGTCCAGCACGTATAACATTATCCGAAGTCGCCATGCATTCGATGCAATCTAAAATGAATTCGAAGGTGTTGGATTTTTTTTTTGCAAACCTCAAAATCTATACCAACCTCCAGAAATGTAGGCGTGTGGTTCATTCGCTCCTAAAAAAATCGCCTCCTCTGGTTTCAAAGTAAGGTGGTTAAAGAAATAGATACAAAAACAACCCACGTCTCCTGGGAAAAATCCGTGTATTTTAGTTAAAAGGTTCGCAAGCAATGAAGCTTTTACTACATCATCTGTAATCAGTTGAAATTATAAAATTAAAAATCTTTTTGAAGTTGACAAAAGATTTGCTACAGAGTAATCTCATCATAATTCGATCATGGTGAATTATTATTATCTTAA
Source organism: Ferrisia virgata (assembly GCA_900060175.1). Lineage (NCBI taxonomy): Eukaryota > Metazoa > Arthropoda > Insecta > Hemiptera > Pseudococcidae > Ferrisia > Ferrisia virgata. The sequence goes on from FIZR01015440.1 coordinate 49,123, forward strand.
TTTAGAGGGATCATTCAACTACACGCAGTCCTTAAATGAGATTAAAATCAATCCATAAGTAAATATCGATGGTCCAAGTGCTTCAAAGGTACAACCTGACACCTTTTTTAACCTAGTAGATTTACAGGGGTACTTTTCTCGATTTCATTCCACGTACGTTTTATTCGAAAATATGATTTTGACAGTTGTCATAAGATACTAACCTTCCAAATCTGATAATCGTTTAATCAATTCTTGCAACTGTTTTCGTACAATATCTTCAGATGCAGTCATCAGAGCGGTGAAGCATTTCTTCAAATTGTATTGTTGATTAATTTCATTGCTCTCCATTAAACTCTGTGATAAATCTGGCCCAATAAGTTCACATAATTCTGGCACAACTGTAAACAGATGAAGAGATTACGAATGATCAAATTATTTTTTCATACTCTTGGCGAAATCAATGACATCTAAAACCTACTTGTTAAAAAATTTTTTATTTCATCTATAGGTCTAAAGCCACATAATGCCTCAAATTCAGTTAAAGCAATAGCGATTTCTGGTTTGTGGTTTCTATCCTGATATAATTCTGGATATTTAGCATGAAGCTTCGCAGCAGTTTCCTAATAAAAAAATTGCAAAAAATATCGTATTCAAAATCACACTTCAAAGTGCGTACAACACAAAGCAAAACTCCTACGGTACCTGTAACAGAAGTGTATTTCAAGAGTTGAAATCATTTTCGCGTTTTATTTACAACACCTAACTCATTTAATTCAATTCGTAACTACAAAATACAATACACAGCTATAATTTTAAAAGCATCGCACAATTTCAACAACAGCATAGAATAAAAACACTACCGAACTACTCTTGAAGCGAGAAAGAATGAAAAGAAATTTCAAATCACAATCTAGTACATTTGAAACATATATCACTCACTTTTGATGGGTGAACTTGAATAGACAGAGGCATTTCGATTGAGAGAACTTTGAATAGGAATGGTAAATTAACACCGAATGTATTTTTGACTAATTTTCCCAGAGATGAAGGATTCATGAGAATCCAGTCTTCCAAAGATGTTCCGTGTTTCTTAACATACGCTGGCCCGCTTCGATGGGTTCCCATCCATAATTCAGCGTACGTTTCTCCATTGTTTATGATAAAATCTGAGTTGACATTACGTTTTAATTCAGCTACCAAACTATTTAAGCCATGTCTGCCCCAGTGGTATTGTTTAACTGGGCATTCCAATTCCATTTTGTTCTGCAATGCTAATATAAAATGAAAATATAGGAATCATAATAATGATTTATAAATAGTAACACATGACTCACTTATGGTAATGTCACTTGAAGAAAATTGGAAATATCAGTCTTGACTATGATATGACTAGAATTCTAAAACACAGGAAATATCACAAAGTAGGAGCTGACGTATTCAAAAGCAGTATTGATTCATTATTTCCTCTACAACACCTCGTAATCTACATAGAAAACGTAGTGATAAAGCGATGCCAATTACTTCACATACCAGTTTCAAGGAGCAGAGATCATTGATTATTGAAAGTTGAATTAGTTTCAAATTTTCAATGCGAGACGAACATTTTTCTCAAATCATTTTATCATATTTGAAACTTTTGAAACTTTTAAATTGTGAAAGTTTAAAGTTTAATTGCCAAAGTGTATGGTTTTATCACATATCAGTATCACAAAAAAACTACTTTATTATTATTTACATACGTGAGTATTTAAGTTAGAAAAAAGACTAAAGGTTCGTGAATATCTATGAAAATAATGAAGGAAAGGCAATGGAATGGGCAAAACACAAAAGCTGAAATACGCTATCTATCAGATATATTCCAAACTATATTGAATAAAAAACGAAAAAACACAAAACATTTTTTTTATCAGTTATCATTATTAAATTTATTCAAAAAATTCATTTTTTAAAATGAATTGATTGAAGTTGAAATAGACGAAAATTTACGAATTGCGAAGTTAAAAAAATAAGATATTAATTGCGTCGAGTGTTATTTTAATTTTTGATATGTTTAACGATTATTACGTGATGACTTCTACATGTCTCCCGACGACAGAATCAAGTTATCCTCGCTGATATTGAATTCATTCATGCTCATCGTTGAATGTAAAAGATATTTTTACGTTGTGTAATTTGTCAGTAAAATGCTGGAGCGCTTAGTTGCATGGGTTTTGAACAACTATCTTGGAAAGTATGTTGAAAATTTGAATACAGATCAGCTGAGTATCGCTCTTTTGCAAGGTAATTTTGAAAAAACCGTTGTTGTCATTCATGCTCGAGGAACTTGATATTAAGTAATATGATATCGTTATACTTGTAGGATCCGTAGAATTGGAGAATTTACCTTTGAAGAAAGATGCGTTTTCTCATTTTGGTTTGCCGTTACACTTGAAACATGGTTTGATAGGTAGAGTTAAATTGAAAGTTCCTGTTACTCAGTTGAGGAGTGCCCCTTGGATCATAGTTATCGATCAATTAAACGTGGTTCTAACACCATTATCTCTAAACGAAGTGAGCTCTTGGAAGTAGATTTTTTATAAAGCTAATTTCCAACAGAGCTCTAATTTTGGAAGTTTTTCAGTGGGATGAAGAAGCCGAAGAAAATGCAGCTAATGAATACAAACTCAGTTTATTGGATTCTATGGAAGCGAATTGGAGAACCACAATGTGCAATTCTGGTCAAGATTCAAGCTATTACGCATCAAGTTATTACTCGTGGTTCAGTTATGGGTCTGGTTTGGTAACAAATATTATTGAAAATATTCAGGTATATAATGAAAACAGTAAAAGTCAAGAAATTGAAACAGCAGCGCTAATATGTACAATGATTCTAGTTGGAAATAAGAAATGTTCATTTGCGATATGAAGATAATATCACTACTGAGAAACCATTCACTTTGGGAATTACTATTGATTCGTTGTTAGTACAAAGTTGCAATGATCAGTGGAGTCCTGGATATACATGCTGGGACGCGGGAGGTGATAAATATTCTTTTCAACTCTTGCAACTCAATGGATTCTCGGTGTATTTTGACAATTTCTCTAAACATGATCTGAATAACGTGGAAAATCCTGTTGATGTAGTGAGTATACTCTAATATGGAATGAGAAAGCGTGAAATGAACATTATATTTTATTTTTCCTTTGAAGGATACTGAAAAAGAATTGCATGACTATGTATTGCAACCGATTTGTGCAGAGGCTCATATTAAACGGAACCGCAGTGCTGTGCCGTTACGCTCGAGAACACAACCTCGAATTATTTGTGATTTACAGCTAGAAAATTTTCTAATTTCTTTAACTGATGTAAGTGAACGATATTATTTGCTTGTATATAGAATCTTCGTTGTTATTTATTCTAAACATTTGCAGGTCCAGTACGTTCAGTTGGTTCATTGCTCTAAAGGTTTGAAACGAATACAACGTTGTCGTAAATATATTCGCTTCAGACCAACGTGTTGTGTAAAGGAAGACCCTAAAGCGTGGTGGCTTTACATGCTAAAATGCTTCCGTTATAAAACTCGTGGTACCATCAACAAAACTGTATCGTGGGATCAATGTTTACTTCGTGCCAAAGAAAATAATGCTTACGTGAAACTATACATGGATTTACTATCAAATATTACATGTCCAACAAATTTACCCGTGGATTTGAAAGAATTAAAAAGTAAAGTGGAATGGGAAAGAGGATACGACGAACTGAGAAGTTTAAGAGAAGTAGATACTTTTGCAATATTTTTTAAGCCAACATTATTTAGTAGTCATTATTGCGTTTTTTTAGGTTGCTATGTTTAAAATTAAGAGTCCTAGCACCGTTTCGGTCAATGAAAAACTTTCCAATACCGGTGGCAGTACTTTATTTCAATGGTTTCCGCAATGGTGGGGATGGTATTCGACTAATGAAAATTTAGAAGATATCAAATCATTAGGCAGTGAAGAAAAAACTAAAACTGATCCGCAATTGGTACAAATAGAAGATGAAATTTTAGAAGCTATTGCTGATACTGTTGAAAATAATACTATTCTTAGAAGAGACACAGTGTTTGGTCAATTTAATTTTACCTTGAACGAGGGTAGCATTCGATTAAATTCCAATGAAGCTGGTGAAAGGTATTTTGTTCATTTAGTTAGATATTAGGAAGTACTTATTAAATAATTGCAACCCGATGGTTTCAATTTTTTTTTTCAGTAAATGCATTATGGAATTATTATTTAACAATGTGCGTTTAGAATTAGAATCCAGACCAAGAAGCAGTTCGTCCAGAGTTCATATTTCATTAGGAAGTGTAATACTTAATGATTATTTAACGGAGAACTCAATGTTTCCAGTATTAATTTCTCCTCAAAGTACGAATATTATTTTAAACTATAACATATTATATAAATTACGTTTTTTGACAATAATGGTAAATTTACAGATAGCGATGATGCTCCTAGTGGAAAAGTTAATCGCAATGTTCCGGCAACTATTGCTAAACTATTAACCCACACCTCTGTTACTCCTCTGATTAGTAAATCTACAGAACCATTATTTCAATTAACTTACGAACATAAACCATTCTCTTCCGCCAGTGATTACAAGTAAAATATTCTGTTATTTGTGGGAAAAGTTTTGTTGGTAATCAGTTTGATAATTGTGTTATTTTGTAGATTGCATATCAAATCTCAATCGTTGGATATTGTTTATAATGCAGACGCTTTGAAATGGCTGTTAGATTTCTTTGTAAAACCACATCAGAAATCTGAAATGGAAATAAAGCGAGCTGCTAAAATGCGATACTATTCGATGAAACAAAAAACTAAAGAAGAATTCCTTAAAAATTGGGATAATATATTGCAAGGGCATTCGGTTCGTACTTAAATCAACGTTTGAAATGAGTTTTTTTTTTTTTTTGAAGAAAAAAAATGGAAGTGTAATATTAAATTTATAGGCAAATAAAAGGCAGTGGGATGTCAAATTGGATATATCAGCTCCTCAAATATTTCTCGTTGAAAGTTTTATCGATCGTAATACAATAATTTGTATTATTGATTTCGGGAAATTATTTTTCACCAATTGTCAGGATTTGATCACTTTTCAAAGCAGCATACATGCGCCTTGTACTCAAAATTCCACTGAATTGGATATCACAGAAGACGACGAAGGTGAGTTATAATTGATTTTCATCTTCAAGTTCGATATTTAATTACTCATCGTTTTCAGAAGCATTTGCAACCCCTTGTTCCACTCCCCCGGGAAGCGAAGCAAGTGAAAATTCTGAAAGTCGAAAAATTTCCGTGGACGACACGTCAAAGAATATTTCTAGTTCTATCAATGAATCTAATTTTCATGGTAAAATATATGAAAGGTAAGAATGTAACGAGATAGGACTTTCCTTGCAAGAGATTAATAATTTGTAAAATCATTTAATCACTGAAATATTTCAGTTATAAAATCGAATTTAACGAATTACAAGTACTTCTGGGTCGCATGAAAGATAACTGGAAATTCGCTCATCTGAAAGGCACATCTTCGCTTCATGTTTTAGATCGATTCAATATTTCATTGCAAGTATGTGTGCGTTGGATAGCGCGGCTCTAGGATTATTTGTTTCTCTACGAAATAAACTCTTTTTACTAAAACAGGTTGAGCGAAGAATTATTCATACCACTGATCCTCAATATCCTGCGCTCATGGTGTCAGGAAATTTACCAAAATTAATTGTACACGCGAATGAACACAAAGTACAAGCTATGCGGACCATTTACGATACAGTTGTAGGATATTGGGCACAAACACCATTTCGAGCCTCAGATACTTTCACTGATGATTTTGTCGATGAAGTAGATATGAATCGTGTTACAGAAACTCCGCCAATTTGTGATACACCTCCAATCAACGATAATCCAGACTCTAAACTGTTTTTGATACAGTTTATTGTCGATCAGTTAGCCTTAGAAGTGAGCCAAGTTTATAAATAATTGATTTTGTGTGTGCAGCGTGCAACGATATAATTATTAAATCATGTTTAGGTTCAGTCTCGTGGTAGAAGTATTGCCGAATTACAAGTGTCAGGAGTGAAAGCCGTGTATACTAAGAGACCGGTCGATACTGGGTTAACTTTGAGTGTACATAGTTTGCTTTTAGTTGACGCGTTACAAACGTTTGGACCTGATTTTGAATTGTTATTAGCTAGTCATAAGCATGTGGGGTAAGCAATTTCGTATTTGGCGATTCAGTATAAGTTGACTATTTCTAATTATAAATAAAATTATGCAACAGAATGGATAGTATGAGTGGTAGTTTGAAGGATAGTGATCCAACTTCTCCTGTGTCACCCGGTTCCCCCGATCCTTCTGCAATGAAAAATAAAGTTACTACACCTATAACTTTACAGCAGGCGTTATCAAGTTTAAACCCCAAAGATGAAGCGATGGGTATGTAAAATTGATCACAAAAAGTTCTTTTTAACGTTATGTTGTTTTGATATTTGTTTCATGTTTTACAGATTTAACTCCAGTGAAAATTATGTCGGCGTCTCCGATGGGCGATATGATAACTCTGCCAACATTATCTGATTCTGAGGCATTAATTTTAGTAGATATAGTTTTCATCAAAAGTAAAAATGATTCGAATGAAGGAATTACAGAAGATATGCAAATTGCATCGATTCAGTTCAATAATTTAGACGTCGTTGGTATGTTTTTATTTGAATTATACTAAATACTGTACATAAAGAACACATTAAAATGAATTTGCTTTCAGCTAATCAAGAAACAATTGTCGAATTAATAAGCTTTACCAGAAGAGTCATGTCAATATTAAATTTCAATACAAAACATTCTCAATTTGGTAAGAAAATTTGATGTTTTGTGAAAAAAGCATCTTTCTAATGGAATAAAATTTTATTGATACAATTAGAAACGTCAAAACCTTCGTTTGCTGACAACATTCCGGCTTCATCGCCAGTTTACGAAGAAACGCGTAAAAAGTCGACGCAAGGAGAATCTCAGAGATTATTTTCAGTCTCTATGCCTGCTTTGACAAAAACTGAGTTGACGTTTGATTTTCATCGTTTAAATATTTTATTATTGAGATCAGTGACCTTAGATTCAGGAATGGCTGTTGCTCGTAAAATCGCTACCGCGACAATGACTGATGCCAAAATTCATGCCACTGTTGGTAAGTTTCTACGTTGAATCAATTTAATTAAACTTGATAGTAAATTTTCATCTATTTAACTAGTAATTTTTCTTATTAGGAGATGATTTATTCATCGAAGGATCATTGGGAGGGTTACAAGTTCTCGATCTTACAGCCGAAGGACATGTTCATCAGCGAATTTTTAGTGTCGGTCAAGATCCCTTAAAAGCTGAACGTTGCGTTGTTAGTCGTGAAAAAAGACCTAGCGCATTATTCGAACACTTAAGTGCTGATATTTACAATGTAAAATATAAAAATTCATCTGAAAAAACTTTTACGCCAGTAGTGGATCATGTTCAAGCGTTGAATTTTACTTTGAATAAATCGCTGAGTAATACATTTAATGAAAACGATCGAGGTAAAGTAAAATAACGTTTAAATAAGTTGTTTGTATTGTAAAAAGAAAAGTACGTTTTCAGCCTGATTTTCAGAAGATAGAATTACGATAGTAAGGGTAGAAACAAACGGTAGAATGGGGCTGAAATGTCGAAACTCCCAAAAGACACGTATAGAGTCCCTACTGAATGTACATACCTAATTTCAACTTTCGAGCTCAGTTGGAGGGGGGGGGGGGGGGATTATGCGAGGAACAAACTTGAAAAATGACATGAATGAGAAAAACCGACCAGAAAACCACGTTTTTAGGGCTGTAAGAGAGTGCAAAGGAGCTGAAAAGTCGAGACCCACAAAAGGCTCATCTGAGGCCCATACTAAATGTACATACCAAATTTCAACTTCCTAGTTTAATTTGGGGTGTGATAGAGGAGGACAGCCCTTTTTCAAAGTCAAAAGGGAGAAAATCTCTCATATCTTTCTTCTTAATTGACCTAGGAGATTGTTTTTTCGATGTATTATACAACTTTGAGTTCTCTATCGATTGACTCAAAAAAGAATAATTTTTGCGTGTTTTGGCCACTCAGCACTCCCTCCCCCAAATTGGGGCATAACTGAATTTTGACCCAAGGTCACCCCCACTCATATATATCTAATCCGTCGCCGAACTGAGCCGATTGACCGAATTGGAGCGATATTGGTTTGCATCGAGCAGAGTAAATGATTCTGATGTTCTGTAAATAAAATAAAATAAAAATAAATATCTGATATGACCAAAAATGGTCTTAATGGTCTTCTGGGACCCCAAAACGGATTTTGTTGATATTCCCCCCTCATTTGCCTTAGGTCGGTAAACTGTAATAGTCTGGTTTTTAGTGACAATATGACATGGAAAATCCGGCTAAAAATCTAGAGTATAAATCACGCTAAACGAGGTAGTGCTCGTATGGATTATAACTTATTTTTACCGTCGATTTTCAGATTTGGCACGAGTAGAAGTGAAATTTTCGTCAGCTCTATATACACATGCCCCTCATTTCGTAGCAGAGCTAAGTAACTACGCAACTGAATTTAAGCAGTATTTGAAAAATCTCGCCCGATCTATTGGATCTGCTGCCACCGAAATGGCTTTAGGATTAGTACACGCTCGGTAAATTTTGCTAATTAAAACTAACGTTTTCAACTTGGGAAATTTATGTTTTGTAATGAAATGTAGGGCTGAAGCGTTGGCTCAAAGTTTATCGGCCTCGAATAGACATTCGTTACATGGTTCTATCACCGATTTACAACCTCCTACTCCTAGAAAACATTGGATGTATAGTCCATCGATAGATGTCCCCTCGGAGCTGAACACCTCTTACAATACTATGAGCCCGGCTGATTACGAGACGTATCCGACGAAAATTAAGTAAATACAAAATTTATAATAAAATTTTCTGGAAAAAAAAAAAGAAAATGCTAATTACTGTAAATGAATTTTGTATTTATTTATTTTCAGGTTGAATTTGGTTATCGATAGTCCTACCATAATATTACCCAGATTTGCAACTAGTTACGAAGTACTAGTGGCTCATCTTGGACGTATTTCTGTTAATAATGAAGATAGTGATGAAGTAACTGGTGATCGTGGTTCACTGTGGACGGTTAAGGATCGGTATAATTTTGAAATTAGGGACATGAATCTGTTTTCGTTGAACGTTGAAAATAAAGTACAAGTTTTCACTTTTAAAGGCGATAGCATTCCGTAAGTAGGAAGTTGGGAAAAAAATCTTCACAAATTCAAATCAGATATTTGATATTACCACTTTACAGATTAATTGGCGATTGTCCGCCGTCAATGAGAGCTGATGATATATACGATTGTAGAACTGAAGGAAAGCCAATCCTTCATGATACTGTTATTCAACTTTTTATCGAAAGAGATTTAAAAATGAATGGACAAGAATTGAATTTTATGGATAGCTTGAAAAGTGAAGATAAATCAGAGAGTATTATGGTAAGAAATTAAAATCTATATTATAGTTAAAATCATTTTATTTGAGAAAAAAATAAATTTTTGCCTTTAGATTTGCGGAAAGATTACAACGCCTCTGAAATTTTCTTTGACCAGACAACAATACGAGCAACTAATCGATACTGTGAATAATGTGTTGTATACTACTGACAAAAGTAGCGTTGATGAAAGCGACAGATACTCAGATGGCATTTCTGGTACCTTACTTCCGAATATAGCTGAAGAAAGTGAACTTCGTAGCAACGTATCAGCTCTTGATTTAGATCCCGCTTTGCGAGCAAAAATGCTTCAACGTCATTCCTCGCTGAATGTGCGGAGAAGTTTGACGTACGACATTCCTCGAGTGTTTTACAACGGTAATAATTAATTTTTAATACTCGATCTTCACCAAACAATCGGATGTTTCAACGTACTTTTTTTTCTAGTCAATTTTCAAATCCCAATCTTCACGGTAGAATTGAAAGCAGATTTTGGTAGCGGGGAAAAAGGTTTGGTTGAACTTTCATTCCGAGATTTTGTTATGCAGTACGATAAATGCAATCAATTTGAAACTGTTATCCAAGTATGTATCGTGTGTTGAAAATATTTTCTTACTTGAGATTATATGTTTTATCTCAACTATTTTGCTTTATTATTACACAGATGTCTCTACAATCATTAATTATGGAAGATTTGCAAAGAGAGCCAAATTCCAAATATCGTTATATGATGATGTCTTCGACAGATTCATCAGATTGTCAACCGAATGTCGACTTCATTTCATCATCTTGTCCAGATTTATTAGTAACGCAGAGTTGTGATACCATCTCCTATGTTAGCAGATTGCCATCTTCGTTACCTGATTATTTGGAAACTGAAACGGTGTTCGCAGGATTCCTGAAAAAGACGTCTTTACTTCGAGGTTGGTATAAAAAGAATTCATGTTATGATGGAAAATTCGTTATTCTGATCAGTAATATTTACAGGCGATAGGAAAGAAAATATGAGTTACCAATCTCGTAGTAAACCCGGAGAACGTTATCCTTCCACTCCGCCACCTTCTCCTAGAGAAAGAAGAAATTCTACAATGTTCAATGAAGATAATTTAGTTCATATTAGCGTTGTATTGTACAGCAAAGACTCTGAACAGTTCTTCAGCAATAAGGTACATATTTTCATTCTGTGCGATACTGTTCTCCTGTTTTTAAAAGGATTTGTGATCCATTAGGATGTCTGATATTGAGTTATTCGTATACGGTATATTATTCTTCGAAAGAGAGAAAAATTTTACGTTTTTAAACTGTTTATTGTTTATTCGTTAGTACTGATACGCAATATTCCTGAGTTCAGGATCCTGCAAAATTTGACCTTAAAATTCTGTAGGTTAAAATTATCATGAGCAAAATTTGAAATGATTGCAATTTTAAATGAACGCTTTTGCAAATTTATTTCATAAAATAAAAGTGTTTGGTGATCGCTTGTTAAAAAAAAAAAAAACATAATTATGGTTTGAATTTTATCAGGTTTATAGAACAGTAAATGTGAATTTCAATAGTTTGGATATGATTGTGAATTTCCAATCGTGGGTAGTGATGTTGGACTTTTTCGGTTTGGGAGATGATCAAGCAGTTCCTGCAAATCCTGTAAGCTACAGCAAACCTGCATCCAGAAGAGAATCATCGGTATCATTTTTAACTGCCTTCGAGTCGGAAATGTATTGTAAGTGGAGAAATTTATTAATATTTACGCAAATAACTTAATTCGACGAGATTTTTTTTCCAGGTCACCAACGTTCAGAACTGGATATAACAGTTCGATCTTTATCGTTAATTTTAAATCGAACCGATTACGAAGTGGCTAAAGCTAATGTCTCAAAATTTAATGCTCATATTACTAGGGATACTAATTCCCCGTCAGTAGGAGACGTTACTGTTATGGAGGGTAAAATTGAAACTATGAGTATTCATGATCTGACTCCTACACATGGCAAATTGTACAACGAACGTTTTATTACTTCCGGACTCGATTTCTACATGAAGCGGTACAATGAATTGTATTCAAAATTAAATTAATTCTAAATGTTAATATTTTCCATATTTTTGCTAAACAGTTACAGTAAACCAGACAGGCTATTGACTCGAGACTACGATATTGATCTTAAAATAAATATGCCTTCCGTGATGTATACTCATACACAAAGATTTACGTTCGATTTGCAATCGTATTATAGACATTTTACGAGACTACAGAAAATATTTAATAATATACGATCGGCGGCAAAGGTAAACTTAGCTCTCACAGCATTTAGTTATAACGCTTAGAATCACTGATGACATTATTTCTTCGTTTTTTCAATAGGTTAATGATGATTGGGATCTACCAACTAGAGTTCATTTGAATATTAGCGCTGCATCCCCTGTGATAATAATACCCATTAGTTCTCAACATAGAGATGTTTTGATTGTAGATCTCGGTAATTTATCTGTGATCAATACGTTCAAATGGAGCGATAGTAGTGACCATGATGAAACTCATAGTAAGTTATTATATGTACCTTGTTTCTTGCAAAGTTGAATTCAATATAACTGTGTTTATATAAATATTTTGAATGGTTGTAGTTTGTCTTTTGGATGTAATGGAAGTGAATCTTGTCAATATGGATTTATTTCTTGGCGAGTGGTTTTCCTCAATGAAGTTAGAAAACGAGAAATCCATATTTCTCAAAAAGGAATCTCTCGATTTAGGCTCATATTTCATCAGTAAACGTGGCTATTCTCTTTTACAAAAAAAGTGTGAACTAAAATTGATTGTCGAAAGAAATATATCCTCGCATATACATAAAACAGGTTCGTTAAAAATTTCAAATTTATTTTTGCTTGTATTACGCCACCTATCACAATCCCATGCCTGTGAAGAGCTCTTACCACAGAGCCCATTCGCGCTTTGATGATGTCAGACCACCTGGACAGAGATCTTCCTCTCCCTCTTTTACCTGCGGCTTTACCAAAGAGAATGTCTTTTTCGAGATTTCCGACTTCTCGCCTGGTCACATGTCTAAAATACCCTAGAATGCGTTTCTCGCATAAAACACTTAGCTTGACTGGCTCTTGTATTTCGTTAACGATTGCAATTTTGATTCGTCGCGCTGTCCAGGGTGTCCTCAGCACCCTTCGCCAGCCACACATCCCGAAGGCGTTGATTCTTCTATTATCAGCTGCCTTCAACGTCCATGTTTCCGCGGCATTTAGGAAAACAGAGAAAACAAGTGGCTATATAAGTCTCTTTTTTGTCTTTCTGGAGATCTTGTCATTACACGTGACATTACGTGGTCTGGTCATAGCTGATATTCTCAGAGCGATTTGGCGCCGTATTTCTGCCGACGAGCCTCCATTTGCTTCGATGATGGAGCCTAAATATACGAAAGCGTTGACCTTTTCGACATTTGGTCTGGCCCACCGCCATGACCTTAGTTTTTGATGTATTAATACGACGTCCAAGTTTTTCCCTGGCTATTTTCACCAGGTTGACGAGCTCCGCCATTTCCTCTTCATCTGAAGCAATCAAGGTGGTATCATCTGCATATCGCAGATTAGAGATTCTTCTTCCTTCAATGGAAATACCACCGGTCCAATGTTTTAAAGACTCGCGAAGTATGTGCTCACCAAAGATGTTGATTAACTGCGGGAATAATATGCATCCTTGATGCACTCCCTGTTCCGCTTGAAAAGTCTCAGATTCTTCACCATAGAATTGAACTCATATAGGGACTTCAACAAATCTACTATATGAGCAGGGACTCCCATCTTTTAAAAACGTGAAGAGCTTCTTCCAATTCACGCAGCCTAAAGCAATTATTCATAAAAATTTTTTTAGTTCCCGATATGAGTTTTAATGGGACTCTGTCCACTCTTGCCATTACTGTTGATTTGCAACAATATAAACTTTTGCGCGGATTGTTGATGTATAATATTGGAGAATGCTTAGATGATTTATTCGCTCAAGTAGACGATGAATTCTCCTTAATTCAGGCGAGTATTTGATTTTAAAAACGATTTTATCGGTTTTATTAATTAATTGCTGTAATTTGGTGACATGGAAATATTTTAGGAGTTACCGACTGATATTGTATGGAAAACAAACTGCTTACATTTGGATTTAGTCAACGTCAGCGTTACGTTATTATCAAATGATTCTTCATTTTCCGACGATTCGCTGGCATGTGTGAATTTTATTAAGTCTCATCTGAGCGTAGAATCTTTTTCCGATAAATCTCAAGACGTAGATCTTGTATCTCAAGAAATATTAATCACCGATACTAGATTTTTAAGTAAGTTGTTTTTTTTGCACTTTACTACTACAGTATTTGAGAAAAATGTGTACGAAGCTTTTTTGCTTTTGTTTTTGTAGAAGAACCGGTGAACAAAAGATCAAATATTTTCACCAATATTCTACAGCCTCTTGGAGCTGTTGATGCCAGAGATAATATACGGGTTGAAATTCATCACAGACGGCGAGTGGATAAATCAAAATTTACCATTTTACTTAATAACATGAGATTGATGGCTATTCTCGATTGGTGGGAAATGGTCCGTGATTTTATTATTTGCGACGTGCAACTAGATATTCCAGGTATAAAGTTGATACGAATGTGGTCTTAGTATATTCATATCGGTATTGTAATGTGTTATTTTCTATCTAGAAGTCAATGTAGGTAATGTCGGAAAAAAGAGTGTGCCATCTTTAGATGATGTGATTCCTGTTGAAATCAAACTAAACGTAACAAATTCCGAGATCGTGATTCTTGAAGATACAACGCAGTGGGATTCAAATGCCGTTATATTCAAGGTAAATAAATTTGCAAGCAAAGGTTTAAATTTATACTTCCTGAACTAATGAAAAATATTTTTTATAGAGTACTACAGTCGTCAATTATAAACCTCAGCAAAAAGATAAAATTCTTTCTTGCAGTTTAAATCATTGCGAAATGTTTTCTTGTATTTTGGGTATGGAAGATGAAACTGCTTTGTCAATCATAGATCCAGTTACTATAAACGGTGAACTAAGCACTCGCCCTGATGATACCGGAGACTTAATTCAAACTCTTCAGGTAATATTTTTCGCAGTTGATAAAAACCGCCACGATTGGAATTCTATTTTCCATTATCAATGAAAATTCGTTGCAGATTTGTTCGCATCAGTTATGTTTACGTTTATCGTATCATGATGTGAGAATGTTCACTCAGATATTAAAATCATTACCAAAACAAACAGCTTGGGCAAAAAATCGAGATAGCTTCGAAGAAGATAGTATAGAATTGCCGGCCAATGTTAAGAGTACGTAGTTTATTTTATTCGTTACGATTTACAAATATCACGCTGTTGTTAATAATGGATTTGCCATGCGACAGGTCAAGTAAATAAGTTACACGCGTTAGGTTTCTGCGTGCAAGATTGTATCAAAGCGTTGGAAAAATGTGGTGGTAATCTAGATAGCTCAGCGTTATGGTTGACACAGAACGCATTGCCGCAGACTCCTCATAGTAATTTTTTGGATTTCTCTTCTACTCCAGATTCCTATTTAGATCAAAAATCTAGTTTTGATGAAAATAACAGCGTAATCACTAGATTTTTCCAGCAGTTGGAGGTAATTTAGTAGAATTAAATGATGCAAAATTAACGATCACTTTTTTAATACTATTATTTTTATAGTTGAAAACTGATTGCTTGAACATATGCATCATTGATGATTGTCAAGATTCAGATGTACCTTTATTGGAACTTTCTATGGCTAATTTATTTTTCAAAAAAGATTTTGAAACGCATTGTGGTACAGCAAGGTGTTCTTTTTCAATCGATTATTATAATAGGATTCTCTCCGGTTGGGAACCATTCTTGGAACCGTGGAGGTAATTTGTGTTCAATGAAAATTATATGTGTATTATAATCTGCGATATTATGAATCGCATAAACTAATCAGTTTGTCGTTTTCGTAGCTGTAATGTTAATTGGAATCATTCTTCAAGTACTGATCTCACTCCAAAGAGACTGGTGCTGAATATATCGGCTCATGATGTATTGAATGTTAATGTCACCAGTACCTTGATCGATTTGTATAAAAATGTGAAAGAAACCTGGGTTCAAGATCTGTATAGTCCTAAAGAGAGGTATTTTATAATTCAACCGCGAAAGTACAGAATACAAAACGATGAAATCGATGTAATCGTAATTATCTAATAGGATTGAAACTGAAAGCGGACGACAAAGCGGAATTTCTGGGTACAGGCGGAGATCACCATTTGTTCCTTTTGCTTTGAAAAATGAAACTGGTTGTTTATTGTCAATTTCAACTTCAGTTGCTGCTGGAAATTGGTAGATTTTATTCAATTTTTAAATACCTAAAAACGAACGAACGAAATTTATTTTTCAACGGAGCAGTATCTATATCTATAATTTTTTTTAGTTCCTTAATATCATCTCCGGATACAAATCACTCGACGAGAATGGAAGAAGATAATGTGTGGCATACGGTGGCATCTGGTGAAACAATACAATTTTCATTTGGTGAAAGAGGTACAGAAAATAGTATATTCTACTTTCTTGATTTTTCTGAAATCACGTCTTAATTCAAAATGGATAAAATAGATAAGCATAGACATCGAGACACACATATGGTCAAACACCACCAAATAACAGTAAAAGTTCACGGATGGAAACCTGTAAAACCGGTATCTGTTGATAAAGTTGGAGTTTATTTCAGACACGCTTCCCCAGATGATTGTTCGCTGGTAAATTTCGAAAAAAATTCAATTCAAGCTGGACACTTCGTTAAATTTTATCTCTTTATAGGATAGTTGCGATTTACCTCAAGCTCGTATTGTTTTCGATGTTACAATGGAAGGATCTGCGCGTAAATTAATCACAGTAAGATCGGCATTGTTATTACATAATCAATTACAACTGCCTGTTGAAATAAAATTGGAAAATACACCGGCTGCCTATTCTAGAGGTATGTTCGAATATTAATAAAAGGTACCTATCGAACAAACCGACTGCATTCTGAATGGTTTTCAATTTCAGATCCATTAACGTATACTATACTCGTATCGTCGGGAAAATGTGTACCTGTTCCGTTGGTATACACTCACGCGCAAATTTCATTGAGACCTATAATTTCCGAGAAATCAGCGCAAGTTTACTACGCATTTAGTGATCCGATATTTTGGCAAAGAGCTCAAAGACCTGGTGATTTAATCGAAGAAACTAGACAATGTCATAGTAATAAAGGATCAAGTTATAGGTAATTTTTATTCTGATTTTGAATGTCCCATTGTCAATAAAAACTAAGCTGTTATAGTCTATCGAGCTTCGACAGATGAGGGAGGAAATATAAACGAAATACGTTTTGGGGCCCTAGAAGGCCATTAACATCATTTTTGGCCATGTCAGATATTCACTTTCATTTTTTTCCCCCAAACACTAAAATCATTTACTCAGCTATGTATGAGTGTAGATGACCTCGGGTCAAAATTCAGTCATACCACAATTTGGAAGAGAGGATGCTGAGGGGCCAAAAACGCAAAAATTGTTCCGTTTTGAACCAATCGATAACGAATCCAAAGTTGTATAACATATCCAAAAATCAACCTCCCAGGTCAATTAGGAGGGAAGATCCTATAAGGGTCCGACCTTGAAAAAAATCAGTTCCTCCCCCCATCTTCCCTTCAAATTGATCTAGGAGATTGAAATTTGGTTTGTACATTTAATAGGAACCCCAGATATGCTTTTTGGTGGTTTCAACTTTCCAACCTCACTGCACCCCCTCACAGCCCTTTAAATGTGGTTTTTTGGTCAAGTTTTTTTTCCGAACACTAAAATGTTTACTTTGCTTGATACGGACCAAAATCTCTCCAATTCAACCAATCGGCTCAGTTTGGCTGCGGATTAAATATATATGAGTGGGGATGATCTTGGGTCAAAATTCAGGTATGCTCAAATTTGGGGGAGGGATTGCTGAGGGGCCAAAAATGCAAAAATTGTTTGTATTTGAACCAATTAATAGAGGATCAAAAGTTGTATAACATATCCAAAAATCAACTTCCTAGGTCAATTAAGAGCGGAGATATGAGGGGTTTTGCCTTTTTTTGACTTTGAAAAAGAGCTGTTCCCCCCTGTCTCCTTACCAAACTGAGCTAGGAAGTTGAAATTTGGTATGTGCACTTGGTAGGAGCCCTAGATGTGCCTTTTGAGGGTATCGACTTTTCAGCTGCATTGCACTTTCTCACATCCCCGAAATGTTAGTTTTTCGGTTGTTCTTTCTTATTTTTGAGTTTGTTCCTCGTATAATTCTCCTTCAAATTAAGCAAAATAGGAAATTTATGTTGTAGTAGAGGCCCTAGATAAGTCTGTTTGGGGTTTCGATTTTTCAGACTCTTTGCATCCCCTCACATCCCCAAAAATGTGGTTTTTGATACGTTTTCCATGTTTGTTGAGTTTGTTCCTCGTATAACTCCCCTCCAAATTGTGCAAGGAAATTGAAATTAGGTATGGAGATTTAGTGTAGGTCCTAGATGTGGCTTTTGCGAGTTTCGACTTTTTAATTCCATTGATCTCTTTCTACCTTTAATTCTGATTAGTTTTTTTAATTATAATTCGATTTAAAAAAATTAATTAATTACCTGAATGATGAAAACTGAGGTAAACATTATAAAAGATGAAAATATTCTAGACGTCATGGAAAACATGTACAATCACTGTGGTAAAGTTATTTCTTTAAACCTTTCATTGAAACTGAGTACATTACTATAAGAAATACATAATATATTACAATGGTTACTCATCTCGATGGTAATCGATATATTTTTAAAATTTTACCCGGTTTTGTTATCAGATTTTGCGGTGTGATTCGAAGAGAGAATTATCCACACGACTATTTTATTCCTCCCGCTTTTTCAAATACTGTATGGAGTCAAGCTAATCAAATGGTTACTTCGGTTTGGACTCATCCGGGTCATGTAATTACGTTCATTAGTCCAATGGTTATTATAAACCTATTACCGTACGATTTGCATTATATTGCCAACGATGTCGAAAGCGGTAGAATTACACCTGGGCAGCAAATATCCTTACATGAGGTTGAAAGCTATTTCTATACAATCATTGAATTGAATCAAATAGTATAAAAATAGTGATATTTGTTAATAATACATTTGACGCAGGTGAGCCACGAAATCGTTACGGAGGTTATATTTTACTTGGAGAGTTATCCAGGTGTTGGAAAAATTCTCATACCAACGCCTCCAGTTTCTTCAACATTTACGCTTAAATTACTGGATCATTCGGGTCGAAAATTACATCTGAACGTTTCAGTTTTGGTGCACAGAGGAAATGAAATAAAGGTAAGGTTGAAAGTAAAACTATGTACCGGAAAAGTATTCTACAGCAGTTGATTTTAGGTCACTGTATACGCTCCATTTTGGATCGTTAATAAAACAGCTCTTCCGTTGGTGTTTCGTCAAGAAGGTGTACCAAATGAAACTGCCGGCCAGTACGAAGAACACGAAGTTGCTCGTATGGTCGCTCCGTTGATGTTTTCTCTTACCGATGCTGAAGCTAGTCCTACCGTCGTGGCAAGAGTAGGCACCGGTGTACATACCGATGGTATACCTCATGTAAGCTATTATTCTCCTGAAAGTATTTAAAGGATGTTACTTTGAAAATCGTCGTATATTTTGATTTGATAAAAATCTCTTATAGTGGTGTCAGCATTTTCACATTCACGTTGGAGTACAAGTTAGACGTTTACGTGTGTCTTTAAGAGATCATAGACCCGACGCAGTGTATTTGATTGGTATTAATGTCAGACCAGGCAGAGGAAGATATAGAGATACGTTCATTATAACCTTGTCGGCTCATTATCAAATACACAACAAATCTACGTATACATTACAATTTGCTCAAAAATGTTTCGCGTCGACAGTAGTATGTTGTTTTTAGTTTATTGTATTCGGAAGAATTGACAAAGTAAGAGTAGAATTCATCGTTTGATTCTTCCTATTATAGAGTGATCCTGGAGCTAAAGCGACATATTT
The DNA here is from genome assembly GCA_900060175.1 of Ferrisia virgata. Classification (NCBI taxonomy): domain Eukaryota; kingdom Metazoa; phylum Arthropoda; class Insecta; order Hemiptera; family Pseudococcidae; genus Ferrisia; species Ferrisia virgata. The sequence goes on from FIZR01015440.1 coordinate 68,741, forward strand.
GCAAGCTATGCCTAATTGTAATCTACCTTTCCATTGGCCTCGGCTAGATAAAGATCAGTTACTATGTTTGAGAATGTTAGATATTCCAGGATGTCTATGGTCAGGCGGATTTAAAGTTACTAATGATGCATTTCATATCAATATTAGGTTCGTGTTCCTTTATTTAGTGTTGCAAAATTTGCTTCTTTTATTTTGTAAAGTGAAACTAATTTATCTTTTTTTTTTTTTTTATTACTATTACGTACGTGCAGAGATCAAGAAGGTCGGATGCATTTTCTCAGAGTTGAGATCGTACTGCAAGATGCTACCTATTTCATTATATTTCTCGATGCCGAAACAATGCCTCCACCTCTGAGAATCGATAACTTTTCCCAAGTTAATCTGCATTTTCATCAAGTGAGTTTCAGTTCTTGATAACTCTCATTACAGAATTAAAAAGTATTTTTATTAGCCTACTTACTTCGTATTAAAAACGGAATATTCAAGAAATATATATGTTGTTTCTAGTTGATGTCCGACAAACATTGTGTAGTTCGTGCTCATTCGTCGATTCCTTATGCCTGGGACGAACCTGTATTACCTCATACATTAACTATCATTGCCCCAGGTGGCGTATCGGCAAATTACAACGTGAATCAGTTGGGTAAAGCAGCGGATTTAACTTACGAAAATTTCATTTATATTGCTTTTACCGCAACTTTCAACAAGTAAGTCTCATTTATATCAAATATAATCAGATGTGTTGCGAATTTTACTGAACATCGTTGTTTTTTTCAGCGTTACCGGGAACGATAAAGATGGAAATACTTTAGACATACAACAACAACAACTTGTCCTCGATGTGTTGCCCAATTCTGATCGAGTCGTGTTAAATCGTAAAGAGATTGGAGCTAGGTCACAATTTTGGAGGATGACTGGCACAGGTCAACTTCAGCATGAAGGTTCGAGTCCGCCTGTAGATCCTAGAGCCAAAAGAACAACCGAAGTTGAGAATGTTATGGTAGAGAAATGAATATTCTGATTTGGTAACGTGTTTTTCACGAACAAATAAACATATTTGATATTCATAGGTATTAGATATTGCTGGGCCAGCATTACAACCAAAAGAATTCGTCGGATTGGCGTTGCGAAAACCAAGTCAAAGGAGATTATCGACGCAGACTTGGCGCTTCACCGAAGATGGCAGATTGTGCTGTGCTCATAACAATATGTGCGTTCAAGCAAAGGATGGTTTTTTTGGTTTAAGAAATGGTCCGTAGCTGAGAACTGATTCAAGAGAGTTGATATGTATGGAAAAAAATTCAACTTGAATTCTGTTCGTAGGAAACTACGCTGTTTTGGGACCAACGCAAAAAGAAAGCTTTCATGTTACCGATAATTGTGTACCTTTCGAAGAAGCCATCACTAGACAAAAACTAAGACCGGGTTCCGGATTCTTATCAGTTAATATTTCTACGGATGGACCAACAAGAGTAGTCGAGATTATTGATATTCAAGATAAGGTACGTAAAATTGGATAATGTTAGTAAATTTGCGGTTTTGTAGCTAATGTTATTTTTATTAAAATACTATTTCAGAAAACCTGCGCTTTGGTTAAAGATTGCGACTGGGTTTACGTTGATAAAATTGAAAGACCCGCTATTATTACTAAAGATGCTATGAAACCAAATGATTCGAAAGAGTTGGAAGTTGGTGATTTTTTTTTGAAAATATTTCTAAATTAAATAAACTTGGCTAATGTTTTTTTTTCTCCAAAATTTTAGCTCAACATTGATTTGAATCATGGCATTGGTCTGAGTTTGATATCGAAAAAACCAGCTGAAGAGTTGGTATTCTGTAGAATGGCTGGTATATTGCTTCAATACGTGCGTACTTTTCATAAGGAGTGCGTCGATCTATGTATTCGAGATATTCAAATCGATAATCAGTTATTCGAAGCTCAATGCGATGTGTTAATTTATGTGATGCCAAACAATCGAAATACCGAACCTGAAGAAATATCTAGACCAGCTTTTCAAATGTTTTACGAAAGAACGCTGAATAATTTCAATGTTTCATCGAGAGCTGAAATTATCAAAGTTTGTGTATTGAAAATAACATTTTGTTTTAGTCGAGAGTCATTCTCACTTGTAATATTTTTATTCGCAGTCGTTGATAGTTCGAGTTAAAAATTCGTGTCTAATATTGGAAGAACGATTATTATTAAAACTGATACAATTTTTCGGTTACAAACCGACTGATCAAGAGCTTGAAAATATTGAAGAGAATGATTTCGAAACGCAACAAATCTTAGCTGATGTAGCGTCCGTTCATTCAAAAAGATATTATTTCGAAATACTGGAATTAGTTTTAGGCCAAGTAAGCGTATTTGCTTTTTTTTCTCAAACGTTATTCCTAATTTATATTTACGTTGTATTCGATTTTTTGTTCAGTTAAGACTGAGTGTTCTAACAAATAGTAAATTAGCTCCGCCGTTAAGAGCCATTAAACGTAAATTCGGACTAACTCTATTGAAATTTGAAGACGCTACGCTTGATTTGAAACCATTTATGAGGTTTCATTTCTTCGAAACTAGTCGCTATGTGATTCACACCATTGCAAAGCATTTCCGCGATGAATTAAAATGGCAGTCTGGTAAAATCTTGGGATCTGTAGACTTCTTAGGTAATCCTGTAGGATTCGTGAATGATTTATCAGAGGGTGTTTCTGGGTTAATATACGAAGGAAATGTTGGAGCTCTAGTTCAAAATATAACCCACGGATTATCTAATTCTGCTGCCAAAGTAACAGGTAACTAAGAAAATTATTACAACCGAGTTTGAAAGAATGAAAATCATAATCGTTTAATAACATCATTACAGAAACCTTATCAGATGGATTAGGACTGATAACTATGGACGAGCAGCATGAAGAAACAAGAAGACGTATACGCGGTGTAAGATCTGGTACTAGCGGTGATCATTTAGCAGCTGGATTCAAGGGACTAGCTTTCGGACTCCTTGGTGGTGTCACTAGTTTGGTTAAACAAACCTACGAAGGAGCCTCAAACGAAGGCGTTCAGGTATAGCAATGTTATAGTGAATAAAATAAAGCTCATTGTACCGGAAAATTAATCACGAAAATATGTTTTCAGGGGTTCGTTACCGGGTTAGGTAAAGGTTTAGTCGGTACGGTAACAAAACCAGTCGTAGGTATGTTGGATTTAGCCTCAGAAACGGCAAGTGCTGTCAGGGATTCGAGCAGAAGGTGAGTTTTTAACGAATTAAATCTTTATTAAATCATTGATGCGAGATTAATAATTTTTACGTTTTAGTTCCAGCAAAATAATACCGAATCGGTTACGTAAACCTCGTTGTGTTATGGGACCTACGGGATTGTTACCGTTGTATTCCGCCAAACAAAGCTTAGGGCAAGAGCTTCTTTATATCATTAACCACCATAATTATTCCGAAGTGTAAGTTTCGCTCTCACTATTGGTTTTTTCCACTTATACTTGTAATGAACCTATGGTGTCGGTTCGACCTCCTGGAATAATAATCAGCTTACACCTGCCGAACCCATCCAGTGGTCACGTGATTCTTTACTCTTGTCATTTCGTCCGTGGAATAGAAAATATAAACGTTATCTTTGACGTTTCGTATGATTTATGAAGTGTGACCGACCATAGTTTTTTTTACGTGGTTTGTCCTCGTTAACATAGGCTACATGTAAATTCACGTCATTCAGAAATAAAAAATTATCTTTAAACTGACCCGAAAATATTTCCAATGGTTCAAGTATTGCTTTCACCCCTATTTCTATTGAATGAATGATTGATACTATTATCATTCGACTTGAAGAAAAATTTGCAGTATTTTCTTTCAGTTTTTAATTTTGTTGATTTGGATCGTTAAAATATTTCATATGAATATCGTTAATTTGGACTTAGTAAACGAATTTAAAAGATTAAAAATTAATTCATTTCATGAAAGTTGATGTTTAGATTTTTTTATAATTTTCGTAGAAGTTAGAAAAAAAAGTACTTGGAAAAAGATTTTAAAAATCGTCCATATTACCAATTTATGTTTAGAAATTTTATCATTGTGTAATTTCTGTATTCCTAACATATTCATAATATTTTTCTGTTATTTTCTAACTCTAAGAAATCCCGTCATAGGCGGAGTTTGGTGATTTGGTTGGTAAGGGAGGAGGGCTAAGCCCTTAGGATGGTGAATAATAAGGAATTGAATGAATATTTATATCTGAGCTAGTTGTAAATATTTTTGTTGATGGATGGAGGGGAGTGGTGGTTGGAAGTTTAATTTTTAGTTGCAGTCATAGGCGGAGTTTGGTGACTTGGTGGGGAGGGGGGCTAAGCCCCCAGGATGGTGAATAAAAAGAAATTGAATGAATATTTACATTTGAGGTAGTTGAAAATTTTTTTGTTGAGGGGAGATGGTTGGAAGCTTATTATTTGGAATGAAATGGAAATATATGAATGACCGAAGGAAGCGAGGACGAAATTTTGTACAAATTCGGATTTTCAATAGATAAAAGGCGCATTTCTGGAAGTTTTAGGTTCAATTTTGTAGGTTGTACGAGAAAAAAGATTAAGGTTTTTAGCAGATTTGTTTCAAAATGTTACTAAATTTCACTATTTTCTTCAATTTTCATAACGTTCTGAACATTTTTCAAAAACTCAATCGGTTTCAAAAGATTTTCAATTATTTGTTACATATTCATCATACGCAGAAAAACTTTCTGGGGGAGCGAATTTAAAATCTGTAGAGGCTCCCCCCACCCTTAAACTGCCTATGGTTGCAATATAACTAATAAAGCCTGCTTTTATGGATTTAATTCTGCATCAGCTTTAAAATCAGTTTGTTTAATTTCGTGTGATTTACTAGGTACTATGTCCATCTACGTGAGTCTTTTTCGTTTTTTACAGATTCGTTGCCTATGACGTTTTACGAACAATCGGTGAAAACTTTCAAATAATCGTTACAAACGAAAAAGTTCGAGTATTCAATCGTACAAACACATTAGTACTTGAAGCTCATCTCAGGTATTATTCCATCGTTATTAACTGGATAAAACTTAATGAAATAATGTTTCACAAGTCATATAAATCTTTTTACGTTTCAGGGATGTATTCATATGTCGACCGTTAATACAAGATACTGGAAGAGAAGTTACCGTATATATTGAATTACACCTTCGAGGAGAATCGCATACGTATAATAAACCAGAAAAAAGGCCTCGTGTAAGGTGTGACAATGAAAGTGTAGCTGCTTGGGTAAGTTATCTGCCGATTAATTAGAAACTTTTTTTTTTTTTTTTTTTCAATGAGAAAAAGATATAATGATTTTTTTCAATTTTAGATTTCCGAACAAGTCAACTATGCTATTAATATGTATATTGAAAGGCAACACACTTTAGTTCCTTTAGTTGATAATTCCAGTGATGAATAAGCAATAACAATTAATTTTTTTTCTTCACATGTGATATTGGTTATGTAGTCATGAATTGTTAGGTATATTTTTTTCTCATAAATCAAATTTGTTTTCCTGGTGTTGTGTTTAATTTATAATATTTTTAGAATATTTTCATTATTGTTTAATTTTTTTAATACCTAAGAAATGTGGAAAATTTTAGCATTTATAACTTCGTATATATCTTGTTGTGGCACTGATCTCACTCGTTTAAATTTCTTTTTTTTTGTGTCCTTTTTTATACATACGTATTTATGTTTTAAACATTTTATTTCGAATAAATCATTTTTAAAAAATTTTGGGAATGATGATTTTTTGAAGAAAAATGTTACGATTTGAAAACACACAAACTGAAATCGTACGAATGTGATTTTTCGAATAGACTAGCTCGGGTATTTGACGTAATTTTATTGGTGCCTTACTATACCGGTATATTTATTATCTAAACATACACGACGATAACGCTTACAATAGATATTAGAGTTTAGAAGTATTACCAACGTATTTACGTCACTGCCCTTTTTCAGTCAAGAATAACACGATTAAAAAAGTTACTAAGTCGTGAAATCAATTTTGCATGACGTACAATTTTAAAAATCAATTTAACATTTAACTTAACAATGGATCGTTGGGTAGGTAAATATGCTCTGGTCACCGGAGCGAATTCTGCGCTCAGTCAAGCCATCATTCAAAGACTACTCGATGGTAGAATTAATGTTATTGGAATCGATAAATTTGAACCAATCAAGGTAAATATTGTAAACGAGTTAGTTGTGATAATCGACGAAAGAAAAATGATCATTTATTGACGCAGAAATTAAGCGGTCCTGCAGAATATCATTTCAAAGCGTTGGATTTATCCAAAGAAGATGACGTGTGGAATGTTTTTATTTGGATCCAAGAAACTTTCGGTGGTGTGGATATTCTGATAAATAATGCAGATTACGCCGGGAAGCAAAGTTTATTAGGTTATTTTACCATATATTTAGTGCTTGTAAAATGATAATTTCAATGAGATTTTATAATAATGACGTGATTTCGCAGATGGCGATCTTGGAGCTTGGACAGACATGATGAATAGAAATGTTTTAACTTATGCGATATGCACCAAAGAGTTTTTGCGAGGTAATGCAGATCGCGAGTTAGAAGCTGGTCATATTATCAACATATCCAAGTACGTAATTCATTTTCCAAGAATTTTCATTCAAACTTTACATGAAATTGAAACGAAAATAAATGAATTACCTTTTTACAGCTTATACGGGTATCGAACTCCGGTAGATTCAAATCTGAACTTTTACGCAGCTACCCAACACGCGATAACAAATTTTAATAGACATTTGCGTTTGGAGTTGGAATTACAAGATAGTCCCGTCAAAGTTACGGTAAATTGACTACGTTTTATATACCATGTGCACCATATCAGCCACCAGGTTCTTTGGTATTTGGTAAATCAGTAAGCAAATAATGAATATTTTATTCGCAGTGTATATCTCCTCGCATCGATTCGAAAAAAGATGATTCGCAACAATTAAATTTGAAAGATATTGCCGATGCTGTGTTCTATGCTCTAGATACACCTTATCACTTACAAGTTCGTACAAAATTTTTAGTAATTCTGTTTTGTATGTAATGTTTTGACTGCGAAATAATGTTTCATTTTTAGGTGTATGAAGTGCTTTTCGAATCCTTTGAAACATACGAATAGCTGCGACGAAAATTATTCCTGATGAAAACGAAATAAATATCTCGGTGTTTAATTTTTATAAAATGTTAGAATGTTGGTCTGAATTTTTAACCAAATAAAATGATTGGTAAACTTCGGTTATTGTTTTGTTAATTTATCAAACCCTTATTTATTTTGGAGTACTGGTACCTAATGAAAAAATATCGCTGAATGAATCTATGCTAAATGGTAAACAGCACTATTTCAACCATAAATACATCTCTCTACGTCACTAGTTCCTATATGCAGACGTTACATTGGAACATATTATTATTTCAAATCGCTAAAATTTTTCAAGATTATTTCGAATTATGGGGGAAAAATTAATCAGATAATTGAACGATTGGTGCAATATGACTAATCTTCCCATAACTGTTGAGTTTTTATGAACCAGCTTCATTATTATACCGAATAATTAAGTGTCAAAGTAGTGTAATTTCCATTTAGCTTTAAGAACCTATCCATTTATACTGAACTGATTAAGCGCAGTGCTTATCATCAAAGAAATAAGAACACGTAAGTTTTCTGAACGAGCAATCGTCCTTTGACTACCTTCTACCTTTGCTCTTATCGTTGTTTTATTTTTTCATGTAAATTTTGCTATTTTGATAAAATAATCTGTCCGGTAATACACGTATGCAATAAAACGATCCCCATTTTTCTTTCCATACTTTCACTAAAATACAGCGCAGCTCATTTCAAAAAATTTTGCCTTTTGCAAAAAATTAAAAATGGAAAAATGGCGTGGCAAAACGGCTCTAGTCACTGGTGCAAATTCTGGAATCGGAGCAACCATTACAACGACTTTGTTAGAAAATGGTATCAACGTGGTTGCTTGGGATAAAGAAATCGATCACCTTCAAGTAAATTTATTTCAATACAGAACAGGTGCAGAATTGAAACATTTGAATGATGTTATTATTACGTGTTAATTAAAGGACCTTAGAGAACTACAAAATGGAGAAAACTTGACGATTATCAAAACCGATATTACGGAGGATGAACAAATAAAAAGTGCTATTGACACCATGACGGAAAATAATACCGATATACATATTTTTATTCATTCCGCCGGAATCATTGAAAATAATTCGTTGATCGGTAAGTTACATTTACATTGAAATTGATTCCAGATTAAATTATTTGAGGATTTCTTCTTTAAGATGGCGAATTTTCCGAATGGACCGATGTACTGAATACCAATTTGTTGGGTACTTGCGTTTGTTTAAAATCTATTGTTAATTTAATGGTGCAACAAAAAATTAAAAATGGACAAGTGATTTTGATTACTACGTGAGTTGTAATACGAGTACATGACTAGGTACAGGAAATACTTATCTGAGATTTTTTATTTAAATACCCACTCGTGGGTTTTTGAATATCTATAGTAAAAGTGCTGTTGAAGATCATTTAGCTCAAAGAGGTCATTACTACGCCGCTATTGATAGAGGAATAATGGCTGTAGCGCAAGCTTTGAGATACGAGTTGAAGGATCGAAAATGTTCCATTAAAGTTACCGTAAGATGATGAAGAATGTTTTGATTTTTACTTATTTATATTCATTGAACGTATTTTAACGATACTATCGATTTGTAGACGATTAATGCAGGTCTTGTTCGAACCAATTTATTTAAAAGCGATATTGCAAAAGCTTTATTGAACATGTCTGTCCCATTGACAACTGAAGATGTAATGGAAGGGGTTGAGTATATTTTAAGTTCGCCTCCAAATGTTCAGGTACAATATGCAACTACATTTAACACATCATTCTGTTTTTAACTTTTTTTTTAAACATATTTTCTTCATTCAGATTAATCGAATTGTAATATCTGGACGAGGTTACATCAAGCAACATTTATTCAAATATCCAGGAGATCGTTTGCACGACAGATTAACCAGAATAATAAACCGACGAAAATTCAACTGAAAAGTTCATATTTATTTATTGTTTTACAAGAATTTGCACGGGTATAATAGTTCATTCTTTGAAAAAAAAAAAATGGAAACGAAAATTTGCTTTGGAAATTATAAGTAAATGCCTATCTAAGAAAATAAAATATGAGCAAGTGAAATAATTTATTTATTTAATAATAGGTACAAAAAAAAATACAATGAAGTGGAACTTTATGTTTGGGTAGGTCTTTACTTGAAAGCTCATTTTTCCATACGTGCTGTAGATAGATATGTATGGATCAGCTTGATTTATTTATGAATGCACATTTACGAATGTTATCGTTCTTTAAAATAAGAATGTCATTTGCGTAGTAAAACAAAATTTCATACAATTTACGTTTCACATTTACTTCGAATATTTTAATGAATACATCTATCGCAACATTAGAAATAGTAAGTAATTTACCCATATTTATTTTTTAATAATTTAGCAGGTTTTAAGATCGCGATGAAAGTAAAATAAGTATGAATGTAGAAATTTATTTTATAATCAATACTCTGGATTAAAATTTTTAGTACATAGCTGAAAAATATGGTGGAATACGAGAAGCTAGAACCGTGGAAAGGAAAATATGCTACAATATTGGCAGTGAATTGTGATATCGGTATAACAGTCAGTGAGAAACTTCTTAAAATGAATATGCTAGTAATTGGAGTCGATAGTGATGAAAATAATATCAAAGTATTTTACGAATTATTTAATTTGGATAAAATTTACGATATCATCTAATGATAATTTTTATTCAAAAAGAATTTTTTCTCACGCAGATTCTAAGACAACATGAAAAATTCAAATTTATCAGAGCTGATCTAAAAAACGAGGATCATATTCAAGATATATTTCAAATTATTGAGAAAGATTATGGAGGAGCTGAAATGTTGGTTAATATAATGAAAGTTTCTAAAACTACTTCCTTTTTAGGTGAGTAGGCTTATCCATCCATCTATGTATACACTTGACTAAATAAAGATCCTTATATTTTGATAGACTGGAAGATTATCTAAAAAAAAATTCTCTAAAGCGTTTTTTTTTTTTTTTTTTTTTTTTTTTTTTTTTTTTTTTTTTTTTTTTTTTTTTTTTTTTTGTGAAAGAGTAGAGTACATTGAAAATTTGGGTGATAACTTTTGAATCATAGAAATTTCTTACATCGCTCACGAATTAATGAAAATTATGTAATTTAAACTTTTTTTTCTACAGATGGTGATACCCAAGACTGGCGAGGAACAATGAGTCAACATGTCGTGGGATACGTTTTAAGTGTTAGAGAAATGTTGAGAAGTATGGCAGATCGAAAAGTCGAACTTGGTCAAATTGTTAACATCGTAAAGTAAATTTTAAATCTTATTATTTTTTTAATCACTATCCGAACAAAATTGTGCTTCTTCCCAGATACCCGCGTGCCTCTAATGTATACGAATGAAATTTTCAGTTTTTCAGATAGCGATATTTCGGATAAATCCCAGTATCGACTATACCTATCTTTAAAACGAATAGTGAACATGTTAACTAAACGTTTAGAAAAAGAGGTGACACTGAGAATGGATCACGTGCGAATTTCGGTGAATTTTTCAACCGTTTGTTAAAATCATTTTCATAGGCTAATAGGTGGTGTTTCGGTTCTAATTAAAATGTATCGTTACAGAGTATTTCCAACGCGAAGGAAAACCTTGAGGATAAACAACGACGTAATAGTGTGAATCCTAGTCATTACGCTGACGCACTTCAATACGTTATCAGCATGCCTTTACATGTTCAGGTGAATTTATTTCTGCATCGATATGGCCAGTCAGCGTAGTGTAATGCCAAACGTTAACGATTTTTATCACTTTTCTTTCTAGATTCAAAATGTCGAACTGGGAGCATGTTAAAGTTTTGAAGCATGTATACCATACAATACTTACATCGCGAAGCAGGCATGTACCGACCTACCTACACTAAAATGAGCAGGTTTTGATGCTTTAATATCCATTCAATTTCAAAGAATATGGTCTACCTAATTTACCTATCCGTGATTTCGAATATGTAACAGTTTATATGGTAATTTCAGGCATTCAATAAATTTTTCAAATACTTGAAAAAAAATTATTCATTTGTTAATTTTATCCACACCAAATAATGCTAAGAATTGATTTCTTCATTTAATCATAGGTGTCTTATGTGATTTTTGTAGGCTTGATCACAGAAGGTATACTCATCGAGTATTTCAAATGAACTTATTTCTGATAAAATGAGATTTAAAAGAAATCGAAAAGAGATTTTAAAAATTAAATCTCTTTATGCATCGTTATCTACCTACCTAGTCCATATATAGAACAACCTGCAAAGCTAAAAATACGTTTAAAAAATCGTAATTGAATTGAAAGTCGACTTCGGTGTTATTCCTTGTACAGCTGCGTTATGCATATACAAGCTAGCATATCCGCTGTTGTTTTATAGGTAATTTTAAATTGTAATAATATCAAGTGGCGTGTTATAGCCAAAGTGGCATATGACATTGCTTTGAACAAAAATTATCCGCACAGCTCTTTTTGCCTAACATTAATATTTAAGATGTTGTTCGAAACTAACCGAACTGACAAAATATTTTGAGATTTTTTCATCACACAAGTACATATCATAAGTACGAACGAATAAATTGTCATTGACGAACAAATGCGGATTATTTTTTTCTTTTTTAAATATTTAAGCAAATACAAACCGGATCTAATACCTTGCGCACTGCATGGTATAGTATTTTTCCGAATGACCTGTAGGAGAGAATTTTGAAAGGTAGGGAGCGCGCGTAAATAATTCATGTAAGGTGGTGAATACATAATTCCTACATATGTACTTTGTTTCCTGTGTTCAAGAGGTTCATTTCTACAACTTATGTGCAAGTTTATTTCTATATTTATTCGGCCAAATACTTTTGGAATTTATATCTGCTTATTTTTACCCATCCAGTACTAACCCAAATCGTTCAAATTTGAACAGTAAGTTAGGTTCAGAGGTAGATTCAGATTACTAAGATTTGAAAAGACCAACGTCTAAATTGAGGGTAAAATAAAATTTCAGGCTAAAAGATGGTTAGGAGTAAAGTCAAAGAATGAAATTTTAAATAAATCGTTTATGGAAGATAAAATTGAAATTTTTAGCTTAATCATCTAAAGTTGATGCATTGAATCCATTTCGGTAGGACTTTTCTCAAAAAAATTTCCTTCGTGGTTTTTAAGAAAACTGCAAAATTCTCCAAAAAGTGACATTCTTTAGAAACCCGTGAGAAAAGAAGAAGTTGCAAAAATTTTCCAACAATGATCATTTCGAGTTCAAATATGCATAATAATTTCATTCTTTAAAAAAATTTTCCAAAAAAATGCTATTTTTTGGAAATTTTTGAACTTGAAGGGAATTTAGCAAGATTACAAAATTGAGTTAGAAGGCTGAAATTTTTGCCACATCCTTTTGAGGTCATTTCGCAACTATTATGACCTCGCCGTTTGCAGATTTCCAAAAAAAGCAAATTTGGGTCACAATAATTACGAACTTGCGAAATTACTTTAAAAGGATGTGGTGAAAATTTCAGTCTTCCAACTCAATCTTTTAAACTAGCAAAACTCACTTAAAGTTTGAAAATTTTCCAAAATTTTTTAAAAATTGAATAAAATTTTTTTTTTGAAAATACTTAAAAAAAATAGAATTATTATACATGTTTGAACCTAAAATTATAATTAATGAGAAGTTTTCATCATTGCTCCTGCTCTCATTCCAGGAGTTTTTACAAATATCACTTTTTGCGTTTTTTCACGATTTTTTGAAAAACTATGAAGGAAATTTTTTTTGAAAAACACTCTCCTGCAACGGATGTAGGCCATCAATTTCAAATTATTAAGCGTCAATAATTACATTTTATCCGCCATAGATTAGTTTTCAAATATGTGCATAACAATTCCATTTTTGGAAAAAATTAAAAAAAAAATTAATTTTATTTTTCGAACTTTACCTGAGTTTTGCTAGTTTAAAAAATTGAATGAAGGGGCTGAAATTTCTACCACATCCTGTTGTAATAATTTCGCAACAACTGTGACCTCTTCGTTTGTAGATTTTCAAAAGAAGCAAAATTCGGCCCGCCTCAGTGTATGTTTAGATTTTTTGGCTCCAAACCACCTCTTTAATGAAGATAAAAAAAAGTTTTTGAGTGTTTTTCGGGGGTATTGATATCTAGTACGCCTCTCAGAGCATTAAACTTAGTACCGAATGTTCTACATATGATATCTGAAATCACGAAGAACTTTTACGAATGGTTTTGAAATTACTGGGGGAGGGGGAAGGGTGCTGGAGTACTGATGGATTCATTATTTTTAAAAACTCCTTCTTCCGTAGGTTATGTGGCATAGTTTTGTAAATTTTTGCAAAGAATTCAAAACGACAAAATCTAGAACTTCCTTCTCACTCTTTTTATCTTTCTCTTCCCCTCTTTCTGTTTCTCTTTCGCTAGCTATCTCTTTATACGTTCGAACTCCTCTGATGACAGGTTTGAATTTTTTTTTAGTACCTAAATTTTATTTTACTTATCACCCATCAGTCGAAGGCGATAATATGTATTACCTTCAATTGAGAAACGATAACGTTGTAATAACTGCAACAAGTTGCTGAATATCTTACTTAAAATTAGTTTTCATTCGTTTTCCACTTCGTAACTCCGTTAATTTTATAATTTAATTTAGAAAAGAAATGGAGAAATGGGAAGGGAAAAACGCTTTTATCGCGGGCGCGAATTCTGGAATCGGAGCCGGTATGACTAAAAGATTTTTGGAAAGTGGAATCAAAGTGTATGCCATGGATAAAGATATCGATAATCTTTTTGTAAAGTTTTGATGTTATTTAATTTTTTAAATTTAATTTGTATGAAATTAGTTTCAATGATTTTACATTCGTATAATATTTTCCTTTAAAGGAAATGAAAAACGAAGAATTTGGCGAAAATTTAACTATCCTGCAAGCGAACGTACTAAAACAAGAAGAAATCGAACGTACTATGAATTGGTTATCGGAAAATGTGGATGAAATTAATATCGTCGTTTATTCGATCGGTGTTATTGGATGTAATTCGTTAATAGGTATGTGAAGTAATTAAACAAAAAAATTATTCTATTTTTGATATCTTTAAAGATTGAAAGTTTTATATTACGTTCGATTCTAGATGGAGAATTCACAGAATGGCAAAATATGTTAAATATTAATTTGATTGGCTTTTGCGTTTGCATGAAAGCTATTACGAATTTAATGTTAAAACAAAACGTACAAGATGGACAAATTTTCATCATCAGCAGGTATTTTTTTTTACCGTGTTCCACCTTAGGCCTTCAGATTTATATGTGGGTATTACGTAAAGGACGTTTTGAAATTACTTTTTCTAGTTCTAATGCTATTCACACAAATTATATGCAAGAGTTTCATTTTTACGGAGCTGTTGAAAGCGGAGTTTCAGCTTTGGCGCAAGGATTGCAGCTAGAATTGAAAAAACGAAATAGTTCGATCAAAGTGACGGTCTGTTTAAAAAGAATTTCACCTCTTTATAAGACGTCGTACTTGTAATGCAATGACACCACATCTCAAAAACCAATTGGGAATAATATGAGTATCAAAAATCAGTCACTACCGCTGAAAATGACGTGAAAAATTACGTGGGGTATTTTTCATCGTTTAAAAAACAAAAAAAACTTTTTTCTAAGCCGTGATATTATTGTATTAACAGTGCGATGCATAATCTAAACTAAACCAGTGTTATTTTAATAATGCGCGAGTTGAATTTCCTCTAATATATGTGAACGAGTTCCTGTAAAATATGTAGTTCGGCAATTTATTTATCACCTAAAAAAGAAACCAAAATTAAGGAGGAGCACCTGGGTTACTGAATATCCAAGTCGTAGGCCTATTGTTTTACACGTTTATTCCAATATCAAACCTTTTGTTTTTAGACTCTTTATCCGGGATTGGTGCGTACGAAGCTTTTCCAAAATTCGTTAAATTTAGGATTCGAAGGCCCTATGTACAGAATGTTTGTACATTTAACAGTTGACGATATCGTAGGCGCTGTAGATTACGTACTCTCCACTGAGTCAAATGTTTCAGTAAGTGCGAATTTATTTCTAGTATTATGAAGCAGTCTAGATGCTTGATTGTGATCTCGGAGCAGCTGCCAGTTGAGAATCTGTTTCTATACCTAGATCGAAATTATGTTTCAGGTGAATCATATTGTTATAACGCCTCGCGGTATTGTGAGAGATAACGTATTCCTACAACAGCAGTAAATATTTAAACCCTTTCGAACCATTGTTTAGCTAACGAAAATTTGATTTCAGAATGTGTATTCATTCACCTGATTCGAATATATTAATTTTTAAACATTGTTGCCGAATATTTTAAGTTTTTTATCTTTCTTTAATTAGGTTTTTTTTAAAGCTGAAACTGCATGAATACTTTTACGGACGCAGACGGTTGAAAAATATTTGAATGACGAATTAGATCGATTAAATAAATCTCTATTCTTAATTAACTAACCCGAAATACACGATTTCAAATTGAAAAACACACGAGACATTTTTCGCCAGAATTAAAAAAAAAAAGGAAATTATTCAAGCGGTTCTTTTAACTTAAACTGATAAAAAATGAACGTTCGTTAGTAGTGTACATATTTCATTATAAATTATCAAGTGACAGTTTGATATTTGATGACGTGAGTGCATTGCTTTCGCACACTTGTTCTATCTAGCTAGTAGCTTAGCTACATATGTAGGGACTAGGTAATTCTGAAATTGAACATGTACGTAGGTACAGGTACGTGAACATGGCCGTTCAAGAATGAGAAATGAAAATTTCACGTTTTTCATTCATAATACGTACGTAAAAAGGTGAAAAAATTGAAAGTACGTAATTAATTAATAATGCGTAAATTTACGTGGGTGGACAAATATTGAGCTAGGCCAAATTTCCGGTTCTTTTTGAAAAATTATCTTAAATTCGCCAACGTTTTTTGTTTTGATTTGTAATATTTAAATTATTTATCAAAATGTATGAAGAAAATTATTTTGTTTGATTTTGCTTTTTTAGGGTGTTCCACGAAACGTCTGCCGAAGTGTAGTAACCATACGTAGTATTCGCCAAATAAAAAATGTTATTACGATAGGTTGCCTATTTCGAAAATTGAAGGGTCCACGATGATTTTTTTTCCATAACATTTGTTTTTCTATGGATTTTTTTTTTTTTCAAAAACATGAATTTGACCGCAAAATTCAAAAACATTAATAAAAGTAAAAAGAAAATGTTATTTAAAAAATTTATAAAGTTGAAACTGAAGGAAGTATGAAGTGTTGAAAGTAAAGTTTTGCTGCGCATTTTCCCATAAGGGAAATTTTTTTCATCGCGAACCAAAATTTGCAACCCTTGGTGGATAGTACATGCCTTTTAGAGTAATTTTGATTACTTTTGAAAAGTTGAAAAAATAAAAATTTACAGAACTGTATTGTTTGGAAAAATTAAAATTTTTTTAAATCATTTTTTTAAATCAATGCTGCTCTTCAAGTTTCAATTTTTTCTGTTTTTTGTAAATTACTAAAATAACTCCAAAAGGTATGTACTGTCCGCTAAGGGTCGCAAATTTTGATTCGCGATAAAAAATTTCCTTATGGGAAAATTTCAATGCTTTACACTTTCTTCAATTTCAGTTTTATAAAATTTTTTTACGTAACATTTACTGTTTACTTTTACCTAAATTTCTGATTTTCGCAGGCTGATTTATATTTTTAAAAGAATTTCTTTTCAAAGAGAATCGAAATGAGATAGAAAAAAATCATAGTATCCCCTTCAATTTTCAAATAGACAACCCATCGTGTAATGTTTTTTGTTTGTCTCCGCGAGTACTACTACCGATAGTTACATTTTGGTAGACGTTTTGTATGCCACCCAAAGATGAATTTTTGTTGAAAAAAATTTGAAAATTTCATAGCTAGTTTGAAGAGAAAAATGTTATAAATAATCTGTTTTTCATTAGAAAATTGGTGAGTAATGAAATCTTGACGAATTTGTTAGGATTTTAAAAAATTATGAAATTTGAATAAAGAATGGAGAAATCATCAACTGTGCTAGTTATTCTGGTAATAGAATTATTTCATTATTTTGATATGTACTTTCTTAGAAAAACAGACTGAAAGGAAATTAATGAGTAGAAATGTATAACATTACCAGAAGAAAATTATTACTCCTAAAAATAGTTAAAAATTCTAAAAAATGTGGATAGTTTACAAAAATTTTAATTTTATGAATTAATTATTCGAAAAATTATAAGAATATGGTTTAATTTTCACTAAAAAATTGTAAAATATTTTACTTGATACACGCTACGAAAATATAGTGTGTTGTCCCATTCAATAACGCACGAACGTACCTGATTGTGAAATGGTGTTCTTTTCCATTACAGTATAATGGACAAGACTAAACATGTTACTGCTTTGTAAGTTTTCGTAGTGTGTGCGTGTATCAAGTAACATATCTTACAATGCAGGATGGGAAGTGAATATGTCTGATCTCGTGTGTTGACTTCATTTGCCTTCGGATCGTTTTGCCAACATTTGCAATCGACTAGACATAATTCACTTTCGCACCTTGAATAGTAATATACTATTATAATAACTTTTACCAAAATTTTAAGACTTTTAAAAGCAATGAAGAGTGAGCTAAAAATTGAGACATCTTTAACTGCATCAGAAAAAAAATATAATGTACCTCTACCTATACGTAAATATTTTTTGATATCTGAAATTATGATTGAGTTTTCTGGCCATGTTTCCTTTGCTATAATTATTATTAAAATAAAGAAAATTAAAAGTAAATAAAATTTCCTTTTTTATTTTATATTGAAAATTGACGAGTTTCTGTTAGATAAATTTAACAAATTTATAGAGTTCAAATTTTTAATGGGAATCTCAAACTCTGCTAAGAGCTATAAAAAAAAGTATGAATGGTATTAAAAATTTATAAGAATTGAATACAAAAATTCAAAAATTTCGCCACTAGACTCGACGAAAAGTGTAATGTAGAATTAAAAAGTTGGTAAATATGTACTACGAAGATTTGAATAGAAGGTAAAAAAAGTAGAGAAAGTATAGAAAATTTAAAATAAATTTACAAAAAATTGAAAATTTTAGTACCTGACTTGGCAAAGAAGTTGTGAGGAAAAGTTCTATTTTTACTTTGAAAACAAATGAATTTTCACAATAAAAATGTAAGAAAATTTTTAGGATTTATAAAAGTAATAAAAAGTGAGATAAAAATCGAGAAATTTTCAAATATCTACTTAAATGTGCCTTTTGAGGGTTTTGACTTTTCAAACTCATTGCACCCCCTCAGAGTACCACAAATGTAGTTTTTTGGTTGGTTTTTCTTATTGCGAGCAGTGGTTTATTTCTTAAATATGAATCTGGCATGTAGATTTAGCAAGGTTCTAAATGTAACCGTTGGTGGTCTGAATTATGTACTTCAAAATCACTTTCTACTCCTGTCACTGATTCGATGCTTTTTTCAATTCACATAATTCTAATATTTCACGAAAATCAGGGTTTCTTTCATATTTTTACTTGTACAAAACTCATTTATACTGGTTATTAAATTTTTTTGAAAATATTGAAAGAGTGGGTGATAATGTAGAACAATCAGATTTGGTTTAAGCCAGATGAACAAGGGAACTGAAATCATTACAGAGAAATTAATTTGTAAAGGATCCCATATATTTTCATCATTTCATCTCTTTTGCCAACCTCACAATTATGCGTAACAAATTTAAAAAATTTGAAAGTAGTTTCTCAAAAAAAAAAACAAAAGAAAAAAAAACGAAGAAAACCTATTGTTAGTTAACCCAAATTTGGACCGCATAAATGTAAATACGGATAAATACACAACCGGTGGGTGTGGACCTCCTCTCGCCACATTGAGCATCGATTAAATTGTTTGTATAAAAACTCATCCAAAATATTAAATTATTCAGCCTACATTTCCACTTAAAATGACCTAAACTTTTATTTTAGATTTTTCAGTTAAATCTTGGAAAAACCACATTCAACCTCAATCGAAGGTAGAGGCGAATCAGAAATTTTTTAAGTTGGCGAGGTGGCGCAAACCCCTCATCTTTATTCCAAAAAAAAGAAGTACGAAATAAGGTCACGTTCTTTTCTTGATTTATGCAGCACGGCCCCAGCGTTGATCTCCAAAAATAACAGTCAAATTGTACATCGTTTTTCTAAAAAATTTTTTTCTCAAAAAAATTGAATTATTATAGGAACATAACATAGAATCTAGGTAACACAATTTTTACCAGTAACCTTTAATTTAACACCTTTAGGCAATCAGGACAATAGCAAATAACAGGGGGGGGGAGGGTGAACAGACTAATTTTTCCGAATAAACGAGCTTATTTTTCAGACTAAATCTTCAAATTTCAACAATTTTTTCAACCGTATTTGAAAAAACAAATAAATTGAAATAACCAGGAATGTTTACTGGTGTAGGGGGTTGGCAAATTTTTTCTAGTTACATAAATGAAGTGAACAGTATAGGTAGGGTAGACTTGTGCGCATTCCCAAGCGAAGCGAAGACAAAATTTAAAAAAATGACATTTTTGAACTGTTAAAGAGAGCGTAATTTGAGGTTTTGTGAAAAAAAGTTGTTCAGTTTTTACACGTTTTTTAAATTCACTGACCACACTTGCCTTCTAGGAAAAAAGAAATTTAATGGAATTAGTTCTTTAAAATACTGATGAAAAATGTAACCCGAGCGGAGCGAGGGAAAAATTTTATAAAATATAAACAGAAAACTCGAAAATTTGCATTTTAACACATTTCTCCTAATATTCTTTAAAATTTATTAAACATCAAATTTTCAACTTTCCTAAAATTTTCCGAATTACTAGTAGCATATTCACTTTGGAGGGGTGATTCACCCTCCCCCATATCCCTTTCTCTACAGCTCTGCAGGTAATACAGGTTTTGTAGTAACTTAATACCTAACTGAAAAAATAAAATTTTTTTTACACGATTTCAATGCGGCAAACTCATTAATAATACCGCTGTAAGCTGAATTCGAAATGATACAAATTGATGTGCAACGTACTCAACGAATTTAAATGATCCTCTTCCATAGCCGAAATAAATTCTTCTCGTAATCGTTGATGGTTGCTATTATTTTGGTTTTGATAATATTGCTAAAAAAATGTTTTCCTCAACTGTCGCTCCAGAAACTCGGCGCCCATAAACACTGCCTATGCTGCCTGTTGGTAAATATGCCTTTCAAGCCTATTAAGCTACAGTAGTTGAAGTGAGGGTAAATGATTAATTGAATCTTAGTTCTTATCGCTATTTAATAATTTTGAAATAAAAATGATTTTCGAGTTATTACCAATCCATACATTATGAGCATAATTTTTAAAAGTTTAAGAGCTGAAATTTAGGGTAGATAATATCGAAAACATTACTCATCAGGTCACTATTATTCCGTATAATATCAAGACCGACCTACCAGTAATTACTATGCTAAATAGTGTTACATATTCGTTGCTTAAAATGTGTTACCTTCATGGGATTCGGGTACTAAGTAGATATACCTTGTGACGACATCTGATATCGTTACTTCCGGTTCGGGTACCAACATGGAAATTATTTGCCTCTTTTCCCCTTTATAAGTACTCTTCAGTAAGATAAGTTGGTACAAGTAAATAGAAAAGGCTCGAATCAAATGTGGTAACAAACAAATAGGTAGGTATAGGTACTTTACTTACCTGTATCGTATTTTATTTGTGACTCGGTAATATCATATCACTAAACTTTTGACGTCATGAAACTGATTAGGTATTCTCTTGCTGTTGGACAGTTTACCTCAAGGACAGGACTATAGCCTTTAACGCGATAAATTCGAATATAGAATATAAATCAGTATTTACGATAATTCTAATATGTTTCTTGTTAACGCAGGTAAATAGAGGTATAATATAAGGGTAATTGAAATCGTTCGATCGATAATTTTGATAATTATTCAAATTCTACGAGGTTGAATTTCAAACGGATATATCTTCGATAAGTGAATAAAAATTAAAAAATTAAATAGGTATTAATCTTGCGATTGTGCTTTAAACAATTACCTAGGTATTAGGTCCATTTAATAAACTAAATTAAATGAATTCATCGCCGTTTATAAATTTTATTTCAAACAAGTTTACATGCATATCATTTACAAATTACGAAATTATTCGTTATGGAATTGCGTATTTACCTACCCAGCAGTTGATCATTTATATCAACAAATTTCATCACAATAATTGATAAAAACGAAAAATAAATCGGATACATTTCGAAAAAACTAATAATAGGTATATATAGATATAGTTGCTCAGCTTTAAACAAAATAATAAATAGTAAAATAAATAAAATAATCGTTCAACGGCTAGGTACCTATGTCTTGAGATCACAGATTTCACGAAACTTATAATATACATTTTTACGTTGCTTTAGATTTTTTCGATTTACCTAAATAAGATAAATAGAAAAATCTAGCGAATAAATAGAAATAACTAAAATACATTAAAGAGGAAATGAGTACATTGGTCTTAGATGTTCCACAAGGCATACCTTTTGAAATATATTCGAAAACTTTATAATTAACATAGCATCCGACAGCCATTTGGCATATTTGTGAGAACGTTATCACAACGGAGATTGATCTAGGAATACGAATTTTCATCGCTTTAAGCGCATAATAAGAATACATCATCGAATGTATAAAGGTATTCATTACTACAAAGGATCGAGCCGATGATGTAAAGTCTTTAAACGCATACCACGAATAAATTAGAGTCAATATGTGATGATACCAGTGTAAAAATATCAGCGGTTGTTTTCTCAAAACGATGAAAATTGTGTCGCCGAATTCGGGTAATTTTGATAAAACGAACAGAAACGTCCACAAACTCGAAACTTTATTTTCTGTTAAAAAGCTGCAAAAATGATAAACGATGTTAATTTCAAATTAAAATTATTATCTACTGGGCTACCTACATATTCTTAGGTATTAAATTATTTTCATTTAGTTGGCATAATATGACGCCGATTTTCTGAACAAGTTTATACCTAATCTTCAAACGGAGTTTTAAAAATAATAAATGAGAACTTATTTTGACTAGCTGATAATACAAATATAATTAGAAAATTTTAGAGGTCATGACCACGAGGTTGAATAATATTGCCTCTCGCTGTCGTGTACGGCAACTTTATTTTAAGATCGATTAAAGAAATTTGAATTTTCAGCCGTCTTAGAGGAGGATTTACAAATGAATAGTGTAAATAATGAATTGGAGATTGGAATTATTTCTAAAAAATTATCAAAATAGAAGAAATTTTGTGAAAGACATAATTTTTGAAAAAGTTATTTCCCTGTATGTATTTTTAGTAATTTATGACGTCAGAAATCCTGATTTTTTGCAATTTTTACCGTTTTTATATCTGCCTGATTTTGTACCCCTTGAAAATTTAATCTGATGTGGTCTTCCACGATATGTTATCAGTAAAATTTTTAACTACATTTTTTTTTAGATTTTTTGGAAATTTTGGAATGTTAAATATTGAAAGGATGGAGAAAATGAGGCGGGCGATTCAAAGATCACATTGCAAGGCGTAAATTTTTACTACCTACAGTACGTTTTCTTTGACGTTCTTTCGTAAATTTTGTTTTCGCATCCTCCTTCACGTTTTGGTAAAAAAACATATTTAAATCGAAACATTCCAATGATTAAAATAATTTCCGATTCCAAAATGAATTATTTAGCGAAATTTGGCCTCTTAAATCGCATCTTCTAATCTCCTTACTAGTTATTGAAAAAAACTTATCAAGGTCCAAAAACAAAAATTCGTGTCCTCCCCCCGTAACCCTAATCTGGAATGTCACAGAAGTCTTCCTACATGGCTTATTGAGATTCTCTGCTGTCAGATTTTAACTGTAAATTTGATACACATCCAAGAATTAGCCATCGAAAATTAGGTAACGCAGGAAGGCAAATGATTCAATAAATCTTCTAAATAATAGTAAACATTTAGATGAAGAAAACTATCAATTAAAAGAGGAAAATAATAGATTACTAAAAAAATATAATGAAAAGTCTTAAATTAAATCAGTTGAATATGATTCTGGTTTAGATATATCTGTAACAACAAAATCATTTAATTTATTACCAGTTTCAGAATTAATGAAAATTCAGAAGAAGGCAGATAAAATGAAAATAGAATTTGATAATAAATTCACAAGAGTTCCAGTTAAAAATTCTGATATCCCATCTAAGGATAAAATAGAACGAATTTATGCAAAGAATAGCGACTCGGAAAAGTCGATTATAAACCAAACACCTAAAAAACTAAAAGATTAATGCCCAAACTTCAAGATACTTTTATATGTTGAATACATTTTGAGAAGTTCATTTGTGAAGGTTTTATGCTGATTTTGGACATATTACATATTTGAATGTTTATTTTCATACCTATTTTTGGAAGGTTTTATGTCGATTTTGTGCAGGTTTTGGGAAGGTTTTGAGAAGGTTTTAGGAAGGTTTTACGTCCATCTTATTCTTAATAAATTCCTTTCAAAAAAATATTCTATATAAATAAGAAGAATGAATCTATCTCAGAAAATTGTTTCAATTTGTAAGACAATACAAGATGAGAATTTATTTTCAGCTATTGATGCTGGAGAACTTCATTTGTGTACAAAATGTCAGGAATTCAACAAAAATGATGATTTTGGGAAAAATCAATATTGGTGTAAGGCATGTAAAAATTTAATAATGAAAAAACATAATGATGAGTTAAAATTAGTTGATAAATTGTGTGAATGTGGAAGAAAAATAAATATAAGAAGTTATAACACTCATTTGAAATCAAATTATCATAAAAGAAGATTAGATTCGTTGAAAGAGAACAATTTTAAACTAGTTACAGAAAAATAAATTTGTTATTAAAAAATTTTCTATATAAATAAGAGAAATTATTCTCCTACATAAAAATGGAAAACCGAAATCAGATCTCAATGAGAATTGTAAGAAATGAGAATGAGAGAAGAGATACAAATATTACCAGATGGATTCAGTTTTTCAAAGTGCATAATATATATGCAAATAAAACTACAAGTCAAATTCAATACTATTTAAGAAATTATAAAATTTATATAGCTTTTAGAGGGAGGGAAGTAGTGGAAAAATTGAATGAATTATATAACATACTAATTCAAAAATTAGCTCAATCTAGATTACCTCATTCAAATAGATTAGAAATTACTTTTACATTGACAAAGGAGGAAATAAATACATGGCTGACTGGAACTCCATTTATATTTGATAAAGATATATATAGATCAAATGAAAAGAATGATTTAAAAATTAGATCTAGAGTTGTAGATGAAAATTCCAGAAGTAGACATACACAATTTGAAATTAAGCTACTGATAGAATGTATATTCAGGAACCTTTTTTCAACTGCATCAGCTATAAATTTTAAAAGCCCTACAAGCCTACATCCAATTTTCAACGGCGAATTGCTCCTCAAGAATATACCTTCATCGCACTCGTGGTATTTATTAATTCAGAGTTTCAAATTAGATGGATCTGATTCTATATCTGAACAATACCTAATAATGTTGGGTACTCCTACATATGCATGCTGATATTTTTTTGTCAACAAGTCTCTCTTTATAAAGCCTTGAGAAGAGATTGACTAGAGCAAAAATTGTAAGAAAAATAAATCGAATTCTAAATTAATTGAAAACCGGTAGATCAAAAGTTATATAGTAAAACGAAAGGGAAACGGTGTAAAATTAGTAAAGATGCAATCTCCCTCCCCTCTAGTGATCTTTTTCATTTTGTAAATTTATTTTACAAGCAAAAAAATCCGTAGAATTCAGAATTTAGATCCTGAAGATACGCTAAAATGCTCAGTTTCCGATCCGCTAACCCTAAAATTCAACAAATTTTCTCCCTAAAAGCTAGATGCTCTCACGACGTTTAAATGAGGGTTTAATTTCTCATGCATTTTGACTGAGAAACGATTTTTCCTACAACCTCATCAGTCCATAAGTACACTTTAACAGTCTATACATTGCTTTACAAAGATAGAATATGACATAATAACATGATGGGCCATCTCCATAGGCCTACCGAACGGGGGGTGAGCGTTCGGGAGTTGGAAAAATTGGGTGACAGTTGGTGGAAGATGGGAAAAATGAGAAGTAATGGAATGTTGGAATCGGTGACAGTTTTACCAAGGAGTCTCTTTGGAATTGTGCCTACAGTGGCTGATTTCATTTTCCAATGTTTACGGTCATTTTTCGACCCTTTATACCTAATATTTTGTAAAATTTTCATT
>FIZR01015442.1:0-16924 GCA_900060175.1 Ferrisia virgata
AAAAAAAAAAAAAAAAAAAAAAAAAAAAAAAAAAAAAAAAAAAAAAAAAAAGGCATAAAGGTGAAAAAATGCTTTTCACTGTAACGCATACACCGACGAAATTTGATTTACGTTGGCAAAACTTTTTCAACATTAGGCACCTAAATGCTACATCAACAACAATAAAATTTCAGCGCCATTATTTTCACGACTCGACTTTATACATTTAGTCGGACATCAATTCTTACAATTTCTTGTCGAAATATGTATCTACCTATATATAGTACATGCGGCATTTCTTCGCCAGTAATGACGCCTTTCTAATGGTCATCTACTCGACGCCTATAGACCTATTCGTTTCCAAATTGACTCACGCAAATACCGATGTGCGTGGCTAGCCTATTCTAAACCATCTATTTTATGCATGCTAAATTTGCCTACACGCGTTTCCTATAAATTTAACATTTTTTTCTCCTTTTTTTTATGGCGTTTTTTTTTTTTTTTTTTTTATCATGTTGGGTGATTAATTTGGACGAATTTTACGCCGGCTAATTTGATAAAATCGCCAAAAAAAAAAAAAAAACGGAAGACATGGTAAACCAAGCATGGTGTGGCAATCTACTGTATTCACGAGCTTTGCCAATGTGACATCGTTCGGAATGCACAAGTACGTGAGCCTATTTATGTATATTTTTTTTTTCAACGCTTTTCTTCCTTTTTTTTTTTTTTTTTTTTTTTTTTTTTTTCCTTTTTTTTTTTTTTTCCCTTTTTTTTTTTTTTTTTTTTTAACCCTTTTTTTCCTTTTTTTTTTTTTTTTTTTTGGTTACTTTTTCCTCATTTCTAGTTTTTCACGTTCTTTTTCAAAATGCGCTGGCAAAAAATAACATTACCTACTTGAAAATATTATTACGTACGCGCGGTTACATCTTACAAATCAGACGTTTTAACACAACTGCAGCGTTGCAAAAGGGACGGACGTCCAGCAAAGAGGAAAATTAAATTTTTACACGGCGCTGATTTCGAGACGCGGATTCTTTGCGTTCGGCGGTAGCCTATTCGTGTGCCTGCGTACGTAATTTGCATCCTTATTTCTAGCAGGCTTTAATCGACCGAATGTAAACGAAAGAGAAAAAGGTTGAAAATACAGTAAATGGGTAGTAGGTAGGCTAGATACATACTATCAGGCATATTTTACCAAATTAGTCATGAACTAATTTATATGATACCGTAGGACAATATTCAATTTAATACGTCGAAATAATAATTAAGTACCTCTATATTTTTAATAATGTTGAAATAGAACTTGAAAATATTAGGGAACTGAATTTTAAATTCATTGGTCCTCAAAATTATTTTTTTTTCCAACAAAAAAAATATTATACAAAAAAACGCCTGAAAAATTTAGTTCCTCAATTCGATATTCATGAAGACTGCCCCCTCCCCCTCTCTGTCTTTCTTTCTTACAACTCGTACGAAAGAAGATGCATCAGACAATTAAAATTAGTCGAAAAGATTTGAACTGTAGTTACCTACTATGATGAATACATATAATTCGATTGTCGTACCAATCCCCTCCCCTCTATCATCCTTAACAACCTCATTTTCAAATTTCAATCCTAATTTGGCTAGTAAAACGGGTCTTCTGTATGAATTTTCCCATCCTTATACCAGAATTAATGAAACGTATAAAGCACACTTGTAGAATAGCCTGCCTATCAAAAAATTAAAGGAGTCGAAATTTGCATTTTTCAAAATATTTTTCTCTTGACTGGCCATTTGTTTCAAAAATTCATGGAACAAAAAGTAATAATATGATGAGAGAATGTGTGAAATGAAAATCAAGAAACTGACGAATGTAAACATTCATTAAAGATGACGATAAAAATACCAAAAAGAAAAAACTTGATTAATTTCAATTTTTCGCGAATAACTTTTTTAAAAAAAAGGGTGATTAAATAACCTTTACAAAAATTTGTTAAATAAACAAGAGGCACCCTTCACTGATTGGTCAGAGTGAGAATGTGTAACTTCGAAGCTATCGTTTATAATTGAAAAAATTATGGCTTCTTCCCAGACCCAGATTGTGGATGACATGAGCTGTTCTCGCTGTTTAAAATCTAATTTTTCAATATTCTAAGCTTCAGTTTGAGAAAAAAAGTACCACACAAAGAACCATAAAACAATTTCATAGTCTTATCATCAATATCACTGTTGTTTAAGAAAAAAAAATGCATTGTATCCTAATTAGCAGTGAGGGTAGGAAGAGTTCGATGGGGCTAAAAAGTCAAAACTCCCCAATGGCACATCTAGGGTCCGTACTGGCTGTACATGCCTCATTTCAACTTCCTAGTCTAATTTAACGGGAAGTTATGCGAAGAACAAACATTAAAAATTAGAAAAATCGCACGACTGAAAAGAAGTGAAATGGAGCTGAAATTCGAGACCACCAAAAGACACATCTAGAGCTTCTACTAAATATACATATCTAATTTCAAGTACCTAGCTCAATTTGGAGGGGTGTTATGCGAAGAACAAACTCAAAAAATAAGCAAAAACAACCAAAAAACCACCAATTTGGAACTGTGAGGAGGTGGAGTGGGACTGAAAAGTCGAAACCTCAAAAGGAATATCTAGGCTTCCTACTAAATGCACATACCAGATTTTAGCTTCCTGGCTCAATTTGGAGGAGAGTTATGTGAGGAACAAACTCAAAAACCTCAAAAAATAAGAAAACCTAATATTAAAAAAAAATATATTTCTGGGGCTGTGAGGAGTTGCAATGGAGCTGAAAAGTTGGAATCTCCAAAAGGCACATCTAAGGCCCCTACTAAACGCACTTACCAAATTTCAACATCCTAGCTCCTTTGTTTGAAAAGCTATAGATGAGTAAACGTAAATTTGACTATTTTGAAAAAAATTATCCCAATATAAAGTTGAACACAATAACTAAAATTCAATTTTTTCATGTAGTTTTATTGACGTTAGACGAATTTTTCGCCCAAAAAATGTGTATCCCCACGTACCCCTCCTTTTCATCATCCTCCTCTTCCTGTCATATAATTATTTCTTCAAAAAAAGGAAAAACTCTAGCCAGACACATGGGTATTTCTGTATCTTCTTAATTTTTCACACAATGGTGCGACCTCTCTAGAAAACTTCATTTTGTTATGAAAATAAACAATTTATAATTTTGTATCTCAAAGGATTAAAATTTTTTCAATGTTAAAACAACCTCCAGAATCCTTTATGTGGCCATTGTAGGTTCTACGGGGTTTCAAAGCAAATGAAAAGTTCACTTATACCCTTAATTGAAAATTGCTCATTTTAGCCCCTTAAATTTTTGGACACTGCAACCTATTCTACAGTTACGTCAAATGAGTTGACTTATATCTACCAAAACAGAAAGAATACCTCTGAAAATCATACTCACACAGTCTTACTCCACAGCATGAATTTAAAATTTATCGCCTTCATGGATTATATATGAAGCCATAACTTAAATTTGTGAACGATTAGGTGATTCTCTTTCCCAACAAATCACTCTCACCTTGCCTAAAACCTTACAGTAATATTTAGGCCAATCAATCAACTTTTTCGAACCATAATTTACAAAGCACGAATCTGATGTACACGAAGATAGAAGACCAGCCTATTCCATAAAATTCAAATAAAAATACTTTTTCGATCCTGAAATTTTGAGATTTCAGTACGTACGTATAAAGCAATGTCGAACATAAACCTTAGGAAAATTTCAACCTTTCGATAGAATTTTTTATCGTTTTTCATATCGTCAAAATTCAATATCTATGACAATTTTTCAAGAATTTCCCAACATACAGAGTAGGCCCTTCGTCAAAATTCTCACTTCACTATTAACTATTAATTCGCATATTCTATTCAATATACTTATTTTTATGTACAAGTACGAGTACCTATGTGGCGTATGCTATGCTTTGGTAAAAAAAAAAAAAAAAAAAAAAAGAAAAAGCTTTGGTAAAAAAAAAAAAAAAAAAAAAAAGTAAAGCAACTAAATATATGTATGTACCTATGTACAGGACTATAACAACACTTCGAAATCGACAAGGAAATTGCTTCACACAAGTTAGAGCAATTTTGCTGTCGTCTTTTAGAGTGCTGTAGCCTAGACTGAGCTGCTTTTTGCTATGTATACGTGTATTATTCATTTTTTATTCATAAGAAATTTCTGAATATGTAAAACGAGAACATTTATGCGAAATTCCAGGTAAAATATATTACCCTTTTTAAAAATATTATTGGAAATTTAAAAAATGGAATAAATATTCTCGTAGTATGCATCACAACTAACAACTAAATAAATATTTAAAATATTCGTACATTTTTACACGATTGCCATTCCTTCTGGGTAGATAACCATTCAATATACCGTACATAGAGAAAGTATGGCGAGAAAAACCTTGCACGTTTAACGAGCCTTTAGATACCTGACGATCATTTACTTTTACTACTGGAAAATGTTTATTACTTTAACTGGATCAGTTTTCGAATTCTCGTTGTTTCATTTCAAAGTGCCTACCTTTACCAGAGAAGATGAACAGGCGATAAGTTAAAATAGCTACAGTATAAATTAAAGTGAGAATACGAGATAAAACAACTTACAATGTTCTTCGTTGAAAAAACAACTCGTGTATTTCAAAAGAAGTAAATTGAAGGCGAAATGGATATTAAAATTCATGATCTATATCATGTTCGATTACCCAACGAGATCTAAACTTTTTCTGCGAACACTCTACAAAAAACACACACACACACACACACACACAACGAATTTACACACCTTCGATCATTCTGTCAATTTGATCGAACGTAATCGTTGATGAAAATTCATCTTTGATCGATAAATATTACTCGAATCAACCGCAATACAAACAATCCAACTCGAAATATTCCATTTAAAAACACATCTAATCTAATTCTAAATAAAAACGATTTAGTATTCAAAGAAAATGAAAAAAAAAAATCAAAATAAACCAAAACCAGTTCGGCAACCAGCAACAATTTCGCAGAATTTACGTAATAAAATTATAAAAACTACAACGAAGCAAAAAGCTCCTAGCGTAGCAACCGATAAAACAGACTGAAAAACTAAAAGCCGAAACGGCAAAAACGTTTAGAACTTTGTAAAGTTTGATTCTCGCGCACGATCGAGGAAAATGGTCACACCTTCCCCTATATTCTCTAGCACCTTCTCTACGTACTATGGTGTGCACCACAATTAACAAAGCTCAATTAACGGCTACTTCGTCATCAAAATAGCTCACCCTAAAGTTAATTAAAAGAAGTCCCGATCACGCGACCTTTAATTCAAACTTCGTCGCTCGGATCATTCTTCGGTGGAAAAATACAGAAAAAAAAAGGTCGTTGATTTTTTTCTCTCTCTCTTCTCCGTACCATAGCACTCCATCTAGACAACGACTACGATGCCGAGGCGAAATCACCGAGTATTAATTTACCGTGAGAAAAATTAATGGATCGCAATTTACTTACAGTTAATGAAATGATTGTAAATTCTATGTGAGCATCTTGTTTGTGTAGTTGTATCGAAAAAAAAAAAAAACTTTTCGTAATGGTTCAATAGGTACCTCACTAACTTTTATACATTTTTCTCTTTTATTTTTCTAACAATTATTATTGTAAGGCTGTGTGTGTTTTTTTTTTTTTTTTTTTTTTCGGTACTTCGGTAGGTTAGTAGGTAAGTATAACCAGGTTTTTATTTTATCTGCCGTTTCTTTTATGAGAAAACTATCTGATGCTTGTTTAAGAATTACGTAATTTTTCCAAAATCTTTAATTAAACTAATTTTTCTTAATTTATCTTTTTGTTTTCAAGGTTCTTATTTATTACCTTGGTGAATTCGTAAACTTAGCTAAAAAGCAAGCTACATTATTACTTTAATTTTATAATTATTTTGAAAATAATACGTGCCACAAGACCAATTGTTTTTTTTTTTTCGCTATTGAAAAAGTGTTTACTTCCACGAAGTACCAAGACAGACATTTTACTTAAAAAATGCCTCGCTATGTTCATTCTGTATATTTATTTAAATTAATACCTCATTAAACTGCGATAGAAAATTAGAAATGTTGTAGAACAATTGTAGATGCTAAACCTTAAATGTCTCGAAAAAATTATTATACTGGCACGACGAAATTTAGGGTACTAATTCCTACTTCCTAGATCTCAAACTCAACGAACATCTTTGTTTGGCTTTTACTGTTGTCATTTTAGCTCAAAAAACGTCCAAACCCAAACAAAATTCACAGAAAGCGAAAATTCCGTACATAAGTATTGTAGAGTATTTATTTCAATATTCCCAAACTTCTCTAAAATCCATGTATATTTTGACCCTGTTTTGGGGGAAGCGGTGCAAATTTTGGTTTTTTGATAATAACTTTTCAAATAACGCACTTACGAAAAAAAATGTTGATACAAAAGTTGTAGAATACTAAAATACAAACATTTTTGCTACTCCGACTTCTTCTCATAGGAGGTTTGTGGGGAGCTAGGATGGTTGCAAATTAGTCATTTCTGAAAATTATCCACCAACACAAATCTTTAAAAAACAACCTCAGTACAAAAACGACTGAATGGAATTCAATAAATGAATTTAGTAATTAACCATAACAAAAGATATTTTTTGGCTTTGGGTTACAATTATAGGTTTTGGGAATAATAAGCTCAGAGCTACCTGAGTTAACTAAGAATTTCACTTTACTTCTTCAACCATGTAGCTTCTATTATAATAGACTGGTCATTCAATGTTAAGATTTTCTCTAAATATTTACAACCAAGGAAATGTAAATATTTTTTTTTGCGCATGCGCTGAGCTGGTACAGCTAAACTACCATCAACATCTGCATCTAGTTTAGTCATGTGCTGTATTTTTATCGCAGGAACTAAAGAAAACCAACAACCAAATCAACTGATAATGCTTGTATTTCGCACATGCGCAATATTGATTTATTAGCTACTTTTATTGTAAAATGCAATAGATATCGTGAGAGTTTTTTGCTACACGCTCTACAAGGTAGAGTAGTCTATTATAATATAAGCTACATGGTCAAAGCTTTACCTAGATGAGGATATTTGTTAAATACCTTCTCCTGATTTACCATAGCTACAAACCTTCAGAAGCAAAACTGCTGTTGGACACAAAATTCACAATTTGTTGTTATTTTCTTGATTCTTTAATCCATTTTGGCATTCCTTGTCTTCGTGGTCAGCTTTTTGATAGTATTGGCAAAGTTCGTTACTCCATTACTTTCTTTGTTGATTATCAGTTCGATTCTGTTGGAACTGCGGTTGATTGTAGTTTGACTGATTACCATTGTTGAAATTACCATACGGATGACAGAATGGTGCTGCGCATGCTTGAAATTGATTACGACCTTGTCCTTTAGATTCTGTTAATATTCTTCCACATCCACAGTGAAATGCTCAACCTCAATGAGTTGAGTGGTGATTTTCATTTGAATAATGATCCGTTTTGATTTCAGTTGTCAGGAAAACATTCGTTTCTGTTGTTGAGTTATCTATAGTATGACTATGACTTTGCATTTTGCCTTTGATTGACCCTGCATTGATTTTAAGATTTCAAATTGAAGTGTTGAAAAAAATTAGTTGACCTTGACTCTGGATTGATTTTATGATTTCAAGTCGAAATTTTGAGGAAAATTAGTTGACTTTGATCGTGTTTGATTTTATAATTTTAAGTTTAAATGTTGAAAAAATCAGATCCATCATCGGTTCACTTGTCAACAGTAAACTTTGACCCTGGCTCGTTTTATGATTTCAAGTAGAAATGTTTAATAGGTGTGACGAAAATTATTTGTTGGGAAACAGTGAATATAAGAGTTAAATTTATACCGACAACGTAAAAAGCATCAGAACTTACATTCTTTTGATATTTACCTAATCTTTGTGTGCAAAGAAAGTTAAGTATATTTATTTTATTTTCTAACGTGATAACTCGAGTAAAAATGGCTCAATTTTCTGGAAATTCTGGTTGTATCTTTAGAACCTGATTCCTTCGGGCTGATTAGATTTTTGCACTGAATGGCCGGGAGGGGGGGTATAAAAAAGTTCATTTGAAATCAAACAGTCCATGAGGAACCGAGATAATTTTTCAAAGTGTCCCAATTGGACATTTCCCTTCGCAACAAAACGCATTTCCATGGAAATTTTTCATCATTGGTTCGTATCATGATTCCTCAGAGCAGATTAGATTTTGGGATCAAATAGTCCATTAAGTTGATGATAGGTAAATTCATTCAATGTAGAAAACAGACTCTTTAGATATAGTTTTGTCTAATTTTATTATTTGAATTTCCAATTTCATAAATTTGAAATTTTTTCATTTTATAATTATATTTTTCAACACGGAGTCTTCTCTTTAGATACTCTACTATCCGTAGTTTTTGTTAGTTTCTTTATTTATTTTCTAACGCGATAACTTAAGTGAAAATGGTTTGATTTGTTTGAAATTTTCATCATAGGTTCAGGCCACCATTCCTCAAAGCTGCCCCTTAGGGACCGAGATATTTTTCAAAGTGAACCAATTGGACCATTTCCGTTGCTACAAAACCCAATTCAAACGGTAGTTATCATAGTCATCATTGGTATCATCATTTAAGATAATTTAACAACCTGAGAAAACCAGAAATACTTTTTACCTACCTTCTAACTAGACGAACAACTCTTGTTATAATGGACGGACAATATGAAAGTTAATTATAAATAAAATTGTTTTCTTCAAAAGTGCATGGCAGGCTCATGGCAAGAAATTAGAGTGATGGAGAATGTTGGTTTTTAAGATCGTGCGCGCGCATATGGATCTTGTGTCCTACAAGCTTAGAGGCATTGGTGCCATTCTGTAAAGATTGAAGGAGCAGTCTATTATAATATAAGCTACATGGTCAAATACTAGGCATATCTTTTTTGTAACTGTTATGCTAAAGAGAGTAATCAAGTAAGTTTTACAATTGTTAATAAAAAAATACCGAAAATTTATTCATTTTTGAGAAAATTACGAGCAAGGAGAAGAGCACATGTTTCAAGTTTGGATTCATAGTTGAAGGTAGCCATTTACAATTTTTTTCACAGAATGCGAATGGTACTTATGTAGTTTATCTATGAGTACTTGTAAGTAATGTAATAATGTACATATTGAATTGCTTGTAATGGTTGTTGGTTTTTTAAAGTGGTCTTTGTTTTTACCTTTTTTATTACCTATTTATTTCTTCCAAGAGTGATTCAAAAAGTACTTGGTAATGTTCAATTGTCATTTTATGCGGATGTGGGAGTATATTTTACTTATTATCTTTATTAAATTATTTACTGTTTATTTTAAATATTGAGAAGGAAGAGAGAATAAAATTGACAAGTCGCTGATTTTTTTTTGTTTTTTTTTTTTTTTTTTTCATAAATTAAAAGTGTACTTTAAGAGATGAAGATTTACAAAAAAAAAAAATTGAAAATTCTTCTATGAAAACTCGTGTTAAAAAGTTTTAGAAGTACACCAACCGCTCCTCCGTTTTTTTAACGCGACGACTTTTAAAAAATTACTACATAAATTCTAACGGACCGATTTCCATTTTTTTTTTTTTAACTTTCTGTACATATACTTTCGATTTATTGAACAAAAATATGAAAAAAAATTTTTGTACCATGTCTATTACAAAATAATGTCAAATGAATGTGATGAAAAATTTTAGATTTCCATTTAAGCCTCAAATACCCACAACCCTTCTAGCTTCACCGACTTCAAAATTTCAAAACTGTTGAAAATTCTCAAGAAAATGAAGCTGAAATTTTTTTATTTTTACAAATTAGTTTAAACTTGCATATTTTTACAAAAAAAAAAAATTATTGCTTTTTTGATTCTTTTGGCGAATTGAAATTTTTTTGAAGAGATTCTAATTCAAAAAACACGATATGGTGGAATAGAAATTTTGTCTATCTCCATGATGTTAGTATTTAAATAAGTTTACCGGATTTGTTATTCAGTTTACCTGTCATAATTAAAATTTCATTTTATCTCCTAATAGAGATAGGTATACCAGAGTAAAATGTATAAAAAAAGTGGTTCCTTGATGGCATCAACTTTACTGTTGCTTTCTCACATGGAATTCATTAGTAATTCCAATATTTTGATTGTGCTACCATTACCTGCCAGAAGTCATTTTAAATCATTCCAACCGTTATTAGAAGAGCTGATCAGACGAGGTCATAATTTAACTTTAATTGGTTTTGAAAAGCTGCATCAAAGCTTTAGTAACACTTACACACATATAGATGTCAGTCATCTTACCATGGCTAAATTAGGTAATGATCGAGAAGAGTTAAATGAACAACAACTGCTTATTCCATTGACATTTTATATTACCTACCGAATTCTGATGTTTCTTATTAGTACATATTTTTTTCCTAGGTGTTAATTTCGCTGACCTCAGAAAACAAGATAAAAGCGCATTAGAAATTTTTATGTTTTACAATCTGTGTATAAGTGAACATATGAAAATGCTGTTAGAGGAACCGGCAGTGCAACATTTACTACATTCTGAAGATACTAAATTCGACCTTGTCATGATCGAACTTTTCTACATTGATGTTTACGTAGCATTCGGATATCATTTCACAGCGCCAGTAATAGGTTTAAATGCTCAAGCCATGATATCAGTTTATAAATGGATCTCTGGAAATCCGCTGTCAATATCGTACACACCAAATTCACTTTTACCTTTGACAGGGAAAATGTCACTATTGAACAGACTGTGGAACGTTGGCTTTACTCTTTCTACAGGTAAAACAACGCCGTATAGAGATCTTTCCTGGGTTGAGAATTTCTTCTATTATTACAGATAACTAATTGTTGTTTGTTTGCAGTTCTATATTACGAATTTATATCATTGCCAAGAAGCCAAAAAATAATGGAAAAATATTTCCCATTCCAAGATGAGAAAACTATTCCGAAAATTAAAGACATGATGAAAAATATTTCTTTAATTTTCAGTGATTATCATTTCACATTTGGATATCCTACACCAATGCTACCCAACTGTATTGAAATTGCTGGATTACATATTACTGATCCAGATCCACTTTCTGAAGTTTGTTCTAAGAATATTTCAGTAATTAGCCTTACACGATCTTTCCACTTTACGTCGTAAATTTTTCCCCGTAATTGATGCTACTAGGAATTGAAAAAATTTATGGATGAAGCCACATTTGGAGTGATATATGTGAGCCTGGGATCCATTCTACAACCTGATGATTTAGACGTGATGGGTAAAACGTTCATTAACGTATTAAAGCGTCTACCTCAGAAAGTCATTTTTAAATGGAATCCTAAAATGATATCTTCAAAACCTGATAACTTTTTCGTACAAGAATGGGCTCCTCAGATTAGTATATTAAGTAAGTAGTAGTACCTCACATATCGTGCATTATGGTATTCGCATATAGCATAGTTTGCTTACAATCTATGAATAACTTCAAAAGATGACGGCCGGCCCTTAGCCAGCTTTAATTAGTAGGTGATGCTGGATAAATAAACATCCTATGAGTGAAAAAATGATTGTCTTTCGAAAGAAAAATCAGTGTTATCAAGTTTGTAGAAGCATTTGAATATATATATATATATATATTGCAGAAACCTTCTTCCAGGCAAAGTACTAACGTAAACAGTATAAACACTAGAATAATAAGATGCCCGTCTGGAGATCATGGTGGTAAAAGGATTAGAGAAAATCCTGGTACCCAAGTAGTTCACAACCATAGAGCCATTAAGAGCACTGTTCACTAAATCCCACAGAGCCGAGGTACTATCTGAAATTTCTGCGTTTTGATTAGTTGAGGTCTGAAAGTTCGTTTGTGTCGGTGCAGTATGTCATATAGCAGTTGTTAGTTTCGGTCTAGGGAAAGAGTTATTCCGAAGTTCTGATCAATAGTCAGGACGTAGTGATCGGCGCCTCTACAAGATGAATTTTGAGTAACTAATTACTGGTTTCCCTCACCTTTGGAACCACCAGACTGGCATCTTGTAGTTCTAGTGTCTATAGTACTACACTAAAGATCTGTCATGATGATGAAATTTTCCCAGGGGATGCCTAACTCAGCTCTGAGTGATGCCCATAATCCCCTATTTCCTCTCTTGCTATGGGCAGGGGCCTGAATGGCGGGGTCACAAAAAAGTATAGAATGATTTCAAATACTTAAGTATTAATTTTTGGTAATAACTTCACCATATAGCTTGAGTTAGATAGTTTAATTATGATGTTAGGAGACTGAAATTTTCACCATATTCTTTTGAGCTAATCTCGCAAACTATTTGAATTCCTCGCCAAAGGTAGATTTCGGTCCACCCTTAGTAGATAAGTAATAAGTACTTTATCTATGAGTTTCAAAAACTCTAATCGGATGATCCTTAATTTTTTTTTTACTAAAGAACATCAAAATTGTCGTTTATTCATTACCCATGGAGGAATACATAGTTTATTTGAGGCCATTAACAATTCGGTACCCATTATTGGAATTCCTTTCGTCAGTGATCAGCATCATAATATCGCATTGGCTGAACATCTTGGTACAGGGATAAAATTGGATTTCAATTTTAATGAAGAACAGCTCTTGAATGCTATTCAAGAAGTCTTAACCAATCCCAAGTAAGCAAAGTGTTCTTTCTCCTATGATAATTGTAATACTGCTGCCTATTTATTCATCGAGTACCTCATACTATATATTCATTATTTTAGGTATTCTGAAAATATGAAACTTCAATCTGGTAGGTTCAACGACCGCATGGTTTCACCTTTAGATACAGCAATTTATTGGGTAGAATATGTTCTTCGTCATAAAGAATTATATTTCATGAAATCTGCATTAACAGATTTATCATTGTATGAATATTTACTCCTAGATGTTTTTTTAGCGATCCTTGCTCTCATATTATTACTTTATATTATTTTGAAATGTTTAATTTTCAATTGTAGGGCAATTTTCATTTCAAAAATTAATTCTTTGACAAATATAAAGCCTAAAGTACAATAAAAATTTTATAAAAATCAAAATACAGTGGGACGTCAATAATCCGAACGTCAATAATCCGAAACGTCAAAAATCCGAACGCCTTTCCAAGAAGAAAATTAAAAAATATGTTTTGGTAAAATACGATTTAAAACAGTACGTACAGTATATGAATTGATACCAAAGAAAAATGTCGCGCTTAAAATACACAGCTTTTTTTGTTTTGTTCGAAAATCCGAACAATTTGAAAATCCGAACCATCCTCGGTCCCAATTAGTTCGGATTATCGACTTCCTACTGTATTTAAAAAATTATGATGGTCGTCATGTACATTTAAAATTACCTACCAGAACAGGGCCGGATTTATGTATACGCAGTATACGTAGGTGCCCAGGAGCGCAAAGATTCAAGGAATGTCAATAGCCGTCAGATTTTGTTTTGTAATTAATTATAATCATCTGTACAATTTTCAAGACGTGTCTTCCTACGCACTTAACTAATGGTGTAACTAGAGGGAGGGAGACAGGTTTAAACTCCTAGAAACATTTTTTTCAACTCGAAAGTTCAATCTCGTAAAATTGGCTTGTGAAGCTGAAAAATGCTTATTTTTATACGCTTATATCTCATTATTTAAAAAAATTTTTGCCCTCCCTTCCAACGGGTCGGCCCGCATGATACGCATTCCTTGACATTGAACTGAGCATCCTATGTCAAAATCTAATGCAGTAATTTTTTCCAGCGTTAAAAAATAGGTTAAAATGTCTTTTTTTTGTCCCTGCATTCCTAATATTCAGAAAATGTTTGCTTTCACTCCACTCTGGCTTTACTTTCTTATTACTACTGGTGTAAAAGCAGGCAGGTTTGGAGTCTGGAGCCTCCCTGAGCAATTTTTTACCTATTTTACAAAAAAGAAGAAATTGTAAATTGCAGCAAATACTGCTTGAAATGCCCCAAAAGGGTCGATTTCAGCCCTTCAGAACCAGAACTCCTCAAAATTTTTGCCTTTGCTTCATTTGGGTGATATATTTTTTTTAATATTTTCAAAACTGTACCGCTGGACTCTTCTTTTGCTAATTACAATAATTTTCAAAACAATTGAAATGTATGCTAACGCTTGAAAAATTGCTACCTATTTCTTGTTGCTTGTTGATCCCTTCGGATTTTTTCCTGGTGTAAAGATATATTTCTAGAAAAAAGGGCGACCTCCACCTCCGACAGCTCTTTTAGAAACCAGTCCTGCTCGCTGGCAGAACTTAAATTTTTTCAAAAAATTCAACCCTATGGTAAACTTTCCAAATTTGAATGAAATGTGGCGCATCTCCAAATAAAAACGAACAAATTGAAAAATTAATTGAAAAAATCAGTATATGGGTTGACGCTGAAAAGCTGTCCGAAATTTTTCCTTTTGTTACACTTCACATAGATATGTGTTATGACAAATTGAGTTGTGTTTCAGCAAAGGCCTTAATCTTATTCTGAAATTCGGTTCAAATAAGGGGAGAGGGCGCCCTAGATTCACCTAAAAGCTGACGTTACAGCGTGTGTGGACAAATTTCTGCGGCAGTATCAACATTCCATTGAGGAAAAAATGAAAAAAAATGGAACAATTTTGACTAGTCGCGGAAGTAACGTTACTAGCTTTTACACTATTTACTCACAGTATTTAGGCAATAGATAGGTAGGTACCTACCTATATTCTTTCATCTTCCTTCGAATTTTGAGAAGCATCCTGTGAAGAGCACGTTAAGAAGGTTAACAAATCAAGCGGCGCGGTTTTCGGGCATGTGTTATATCTTATGGTGTCAAATGCTCGTTTACAAGTAGAACGAAACAATTTTGCTGTTTTCAGCAAAAATAAAACGCTTGTTCAAATATCCTTGGGACTTCTCTCGGAATTTGCTCATGTGAAAGACCCTCCCCTACTCCTGTTAATTTTTTGCGGATAAGGGTGGCAAATCGACATCAGCTTAGAGCAGTATATTGTCTAAATCCGCCACTGATTTGATGACATGATATTTCAACCTCTTAACAAAAATAGATACTTAAATTATGTAATTTTATTAAAAATAACGTACCTACAATGAAGTAACTAATAATGTTTTAGTCATTGTAAAAATCATTGATCCGCATACATTTATCTTTCATCTTCAAAGGAAGTACCAATCGTTGCACATCAATTACTGGTTTCAAAATTATGTATGCTCTTAGCATATTCATTATAGTCAAGGATGTCTGCTATGCTTTTATTGTTTTTCAACCACTTAAACTGTTTTTCCAAGTGTTTTCAGTCAAATCATTGTTTTTGACTTTTTTATCTTGTCTTTTATGTTGCTTGTTGGTCGGTCACTTGTGTTAAAGATTACAAAAATATCAGCAAAAAATGTGACAAATACTTGTTACGAGGAAATTTTTAATAATCTATAATTTTACGAATAAATAGTAAAATAAATATACGAACTGGACGACAATGTACTGTGTAACATTTCAAAAGAAGATAAGCGGAGCGTTGAGAATACGAAGGACAAAACGACAAATAGGTAGACAAAGCAATACGCATCACATGCTTATCAGTAACATCTACATGTCTAAACTTGCGTAATTTTCATTTTTTTCAGCTTGTTATTATTGCATGAGTAGGTACCTAGGTACCTAGGTACTACTAGGTAGTGTTTAGTAATTCAATAGAAATGAATAAGAACGTAATTTAGAAAACCGTCATATTTAAACAAATCATTTTTTTTAATTTGGTACGTCCAAACGAGTTGTGGACAGGGGTTGTAACTGAATTGCAAACTGAAAACTGCTAATTGCGAACTAACTCAAATTTTGAATGAATTGCCAGCTAACTATTAACCTTCAAATCAAATTTTTCTGTCACTGTAACTGAACTTAAACCAGAAATGTTTCATTTAAAGTTCAAAAATGAAACTAAAACTCAAATTAATTTTCAATCATTTACCACTCATTTTTGATTTTTTTTTTCTAAATAATATGGCAATATTGTTTATGCAAGTTCAACGATTTTGTAGTTTTTGTACCACATGAATGCACGAACCTGTACGATGATTTTCATTTTAATTTCAGATAAAAGAGTAATGCATTATTTTCGCATTTTATGTTAAAATATTTAAATTGAATCAATGTGCAAAAAAATTGGTGAGTAGGTGATGTACGTTTCGGTTTTTGATATGGATATGTTACATATCCATGATGTAGAATTTTCCTCTGAAAAGGTAAAGTGCCTGAATTTTGTTGGCAGATTTCACAAATCACAATCATATTGTAGGTGTAAAATATAAAAATATATAATCTGTGAGATATTTTATGTTTTGATTACGAAATAGTTCAAAATTGAATTTGTTTATGATAGAATATATCAGTGTTCAGTTTCACTACTTTACTGTAAAGATTGTTCATAACTTCGTACTTGACTGTTAAACTTTGATTAGAATCTTGTTTGTGAAGGTTGTGAAGGAAGGAAAGGGTTAGCCAAAATATAATTATTTTTAAATCTTTTTTCATTTGATTCCA
This sequence comes from Ferrisia virgata, assembly GCA_900060175.1. Taxonomy (NCBI): domain Eukaryota; kingdom Metazoa; phylum Arthropoda; class Insecta; order Hemiptera; family Pseudococcidae; genus Ferrisia; species Ferrisia virgata. The sequence goes on from FIZR01015442.1 coordinate 16,573, forward strand.
TTTCTACAACATGAAGATGGAAGATTCATTTCATAAATTATATTAAGAACTTTCTGCTGCTATATTCATGCCATTTTTATAAGTTCATAATGAATCAGAAAATTGTTATCAGAATGAAAAATAAATCAAAACTAATCTACCATTTTAATTTAACATGATGAAATTTTTACATTACAAGCTTTGAAATTGATGTTTTGTTTCATTTTAATTAAAATGCAATATAGTTTTTTATTTCTAGTTCTTAATGCAGTTCTGAGGTCCGATATCAACTTACCATCTTTTTCATTTCCCAATGTTGTAAGTAGATAATAAATGCATTATTTATCTTGCCAACGCATTAATCACATCCAAA
>FIZR01015453.1:0-17493 GCA_900060175.1 Ferrisia virgata
TTGAAGGTTGTATCATAATACTTTCGTCTTGAGTAGTTATAAAATTCATTAAAAAAAAAAAAAAATCCTTAAAATAGTGAAACTTTAACCTTCAATAACTTTTAAACGGTGAGGTTTATCAAAAAATTGTAAGAGACCTTTTTTATAGAGAATTCAATTTCCTACAAGTATATGAGATGAAATATTTTTTTTCATATAGTAGACACCGAGATATGCAATTTTCTTATAACAATAGAAAAAAAATATAAATTTGAAAGGCGGAGGACGTTCTTATTAAAATTAAGAGCTCATATGTGGAGAGAATTTTTTTGAAGTGTCTACCAACCAGTTTTTCAGGGTATCTAGTGAAAAAAAAATAATCGTTTTTTTTGACCCACTCTAATGTATATGCGTAATTTTTTTGTTCAAACTTATACTTACTGGAAATTTTGATTTGCTCTAATATTCGAAGTTTTTGAATCATAATTTTGTGCTGCTGCAAAAGTTATGAAAAAAATGCTACCAAATTTTCAATATTTCTAATGTTATAAAGAACAAATTTTATAAAAGTTATGACATTTCAAATGAAATTTAAACTTCTGCTGGAACCAGGGAAATGATAACATAGATATGAAAATTTGCTAACTATTTTTTTCTCAGCAGTCAAGTTTATGTTCAAGATTTTGATAGTCCGCATATTGATGGTCAACTGATAACTGTTGATGGTTTACTGTTGACAGTCCAAATTTTTATGACCTACTATTGATGGTCACTGTTGATAGATCTGGACCATCAACAGCTGACAGTCCAAATCTTGATGGTGAAAATTCTGATGGCCCATCATTGTTAGTAAACTCTTGACAGTTCAGCGTTGACTATCAACTACTAATGATCTAGTGTTGGCAGATCTGCGCCATCAATAGTTAGATTATGTTTTTGGAAAAAATTGATCATTTCAAGAAAATTCTAAGCAATTTTGGAAAATGTTTAAAGTTAAAATGCACCTCAAAATTTGAGAAAACGTGCTCCAAACCTCATATTTTAGAGGCTGTGAAGAGGTACAATGAGTCTGTGAAAAGTCAAACTCCAAAGAGGTACATTTTAAGCCACTACTAAATCTAAATACAAAATTTCAACTTCCTAGCTTAATTCGGAAAGGAGATAAAAGAGGAAAAGTCTATTTTCAAGGTAAAAAAATAAAAATTCCCTACATCTCCCTTTCAAATCAACTCAAGTTATTGATTTTTTGGCGTGTTATACAACTTTGAATTGCCTATTAATTGGTTTAAAAAGGAACAATTTTTGTGGTTATGGTCCTTCAGCACCCCCCCCCCCCGAATTTGGACATAATTGAATTGGTTTAAAAAGGAACAATTTTTTTGGTTTTGGTCCTTCAGCACCCCCCCCCCCGAATTTGGACATAATTGAATTTTGACCCAAGATCATCCTTACTCACATATATCTAATCTGTCGTAGAACTGAGCCTATTGACCGAATTGGAGAAATTTAGGACAGTATTGAGCAAAATAAATGATTTCAATCTTCAGGGGAAAATAATAAGAAAATAAACTGTTGATAGTCCACTGATGTCGGTCAAATCATGACGGTCCGCTGTTAACAGTCGACTATAAAATGCGTTATTGAACATCTTTCGATGTTAAAATCTAACTTGGCCAAAATCAGTCGTAATAATCTTCTAGTATCCCAAAATGTATTTTGTTGATATTCCTTCCTCTTCCTCTATAAGTTGATATAATGTAATAGCCTGGTTTTCATTGACAATATACCATAGAAAATCAGTCTAAGGAATATTTGTAAAAATAAATAGTTTATGGAAAGTTGAACTTTGTACTTTTCAGTTTTTGCCGAACATAAAAATTGAAGGAGCTACAAAAAAAATGATGTGCCTGTGCAAATGTAGCCCTTTTATTTCCAATTTTGAGCAAGAGAGAAATAGAACAAAATTTGTACCACTTTTGAAGTACTTCCTATTCATTTAATTCATTAATTTTTTGGTCAGAATTTTTTTCATTCAAAATGTAGCCACCTTCCTGTCAATTTCAATAGGCTTAACATTAATATCAGAAAATTTTCTCTGCTTTGCACTTTCCGCTGGTTCATATATTTGGAATCCAATTTTCCAAGAGAAGCATTTACCCTGCCAATTTTCAAGATATGCAACTTATTCATTTAACGTGCCTTTTTAGTGGTATCCGGTGACATGTAGATTCAGTGAAGCAATTCTGAAAATCAGATATCTAATGAGATCAAATTACAAATCTAACTTAATGATTTATGAAATATTGGCATTAATATCAGCAATCTAGGTTTAGTCCAAACTTCTTCTGAAGAGGAGAATCAATGAGTGCAACAATGATCAAAATAATGCCTTTAGTCCGCGTGGGGCCTATCAGATTTTTTCTACATGCTTAATGGGTTGAAATTTCAAAATAATCAACTTACTTTTGAAGAAGAAAAAAATTTTCAAATCTTTTCCGGTAATTTTCATTACGAAACCGTCCTTGATTTCTATATTATAGGTACTTAAATTTTAAAGCAAAATTTTTGGCCATATTTCAAAAATTTTTACAAATGGAAAGATCGATTTTTAAGAAAATATAACTGATGAGTGGATAAGAGAGAAGAATTTTTGATCATAAAAATTTTTTGGTGAAACCCATCTGCCATATTAATTTCGTTCCGTTGCAGTTGGATTATTCTTATTTTCCAATGCTCCTTGATAAGCAGATTCAATAAGCATCTTCTATAATTTCTAACCGGACTTTTATTTTCATTTTAGTCACAAGGTAGATCTAATGATTTATAGTGAGTTATAGACTACTTTAGTGCGATCGATTAGGAACGTAAAAAAAATTATGTATTTTATTTTTAAAAAAAACGTTCAAAAGGTTTAAAACTTATAAAAAAATTATTTATTCATTGTCATGTTTTTTTTTCATTGAAAAAATTAATGAAAAATCATGTTTATTAGCACACAATGAAAATATATGCAAACGACAATTAGTTACATTGGGAAATTTTTCTCAGAAAACCTTTCGAAATACGCCCATGTAATTTGAATAAATTTATCGTAACCGCCCATCAGTACCTCCTTTTGCAAGTAATTATCTGTTTCTTTAAAAAAAATGACACCATATTAAAACATTCTCAAATTTAATTAGGCAGTTTAGCTACACTTCAAAGATTTAAAAAAAAATCCATTTGTACTTGTGATTATAACCCTCGTTTTTTTAAATTTGTTACTTTGATCTTTGTGTTAATACACATATTTTTTTCATGTTAAGGAAAATGAAAGGGGGAAAAAACGTGTATTTTGCCGACTCACCAATTAATGAAATACGAGCAAATATTTGTTTTGCTATTAATTTTATTACGAAGATATGATGCATTTTATAACGTTTTCCGAATTCATTACCACATCCGTTGATGGGAAAATTCGAGTAATTTCATTTCTGAAATTTGAAAATAAATAATGTTCTTTGACACGAATCATCGAACAATACCCACTGCGGAGAGGACATCGAAATGTACAAAAATTTTAGCTTTCTGGCATTTCGTATGAAAATTCGAGCTCTGTTTCATGAACTAAATGAAAAAGATCTAACAGAATTTTCTAGCAAGCATTTTTACTGAAAAAATTACGAAATTTTGAAAAGTTTGTTCAAAGCTTATTATAAGCTTAGAATTTTGTTGAACAGTTGAAGTAACACCCCTACCTTCTAACCTACTCCTCCAAAACAGAATGTCAAAATATTAATCTCTGCATAAATTATATTACAAAGGTTGAAAGAGAGCATGAGCTATTTAAAAAATTCAGGTGATATGGTGAAAAGGTTCTGGCGAATAGGATAGGTTAATCTGCTTCACAATTAAACTTAGAAACTAACCAATGAAATTTGGTTCTTATATGGTCTTAAAACCTAGTGATAAAAATGTTGATCACTTACCCGTGTCTTACCACTCATGGGATAAAACGTTACTTTTTTCACTTTGGTATTAGGAATTTTCATTTTCACAAATTTTCAGAAGATTTCCTCAAACTTTCATGGATGGTAGACTATATTGAAGGATATCAATAGGCAGTTCAAACAAAATTTTCGACAATTTTTTCTAATTGAAACGCGTGTTTGAAAACTTTAAATCAAGTTTAGTACAAGTTTCAGGGAAGTAATTATGAAAAAAAATTCCATCTTATACATTTTAATTCTTATATACAATTCGATAATTTTTTCAAAATTTCAAAAATAAGTAAACATCTGGGAAAACTTGAAAAACTATTTTTCCATCATGTCTTTCGCTCATAAAATAGTCGTTTCTGGTAGGAAAATTTTTTCTCATGATATATCTCAAAATACCTGTTCATTTCTTTTGTTTTTTGAATTTTTTATCATTTTCATTTCAACTTCTGTCACTTTTCAATTCTTCGAGTGTTTGTTCAAAAACTTCAAATCAAAAATCGAAACGTCACATCAAAAGTGAAAATTGGTCCCTGTGTTCTGAAAACTCGCTGATAAAAGTACCTGGCCTCCTACTTCACCCCTACATCCCGATATCGCCCTAAATGTGTTGGAATACAAGTTTAGTCTGTTAATTGTTATATTATACAATTTTTTGGAAATTTTTTCAAATCTTTTCGATCATATTTTCATCACAAAACGCGCATTTATGAATTTCAAAACTGAACAAGATGTTGTTTCAGATGTGGAACAACAGTTTTAAATTCATAAAATTAGTGCCTGCCTAGTTCTTCATAAACAAGAATTTTTCGAAAATATTAAACTCTAAAACGGAAAGAGAAGAGATGAACGTGTTAAAAAATTACGTATTATTACAATACCTTCTCAGTAGGCAATACTATTTATTATATTTATGACTTTATTACGAGATCGAAATGCAATAAATCTTTTATTGTAGGTACATCCAAGTATTGCAATCATCATCACATATAATTATATATCCTATTACGTTAACCTATCGAAATATAATTTGAAATATTGGTTCCATCAAGTAAATAATTGAGAAGCCATTAAATGGCCAATACCTAATTGTAATTCAATGTTATTACGTGGTGTCTGCCATCTACTATACCTTTCTTATATTGGTAAAATCTTTTGAATCGGTAACGCAAAATAAAACGTTATTGTAAATTAAATATTGAAAAATAATACCCCCGTTTAATATTATGCAATTTTTAAATTAGTTTGAAGAATTAAAAAAAATAACGTAAAGGTAGACGAGTAATTTAATATTTCATTTCAATCGAATCATTCGCAAGATTGGTTCTGCCTAACTATACACTACAATGCTTATTTTGAGATTTAAAAAAAAAACGAAATTTTATATTTTTTTCATTCATTTTATTCAAGGTAAATGCCTATCGTACGTACTGATGTGTAGGTACGTATAGTTAGTTACGGTGAAATCTTGAAAAGATCTTTATCGTAGAATCAACAAGTGTTACCTTTGCAGTTCAATGAACGTGTATAGTTCAAAGAAACAACACATGAAAGAAGTTACACGCTTGATTGCGCATTTTAAAGAATAAATTGAATTACATATTTATCGTATGATTGTTCATATACGTTATAGGTAAGTCAAATGCTTAGTTTTAAATTGATTAAATGAACTGTAAGAACTTCATAAAGTTGGTAATTTGATTACTAAATAATAAAATAAGATGATAATATTCAGGGTAATATACCATCTTTTGAAAAATTATTATTTTATTTCATTTTGTTATGTGAAATTTCTTGTGGTCTTTTTTCTTACAATTTTTTTCATCTACAACTTAAATTATCTGCTATCAACGTTTCAATGGAAAAGGCTCAGTACCTATTATTACTTGTGATATGGCCTAAAAGACAGACTTTCAAAGAGCTACACCATTTAGACAGAATTGACTCATTTCTTCGGATATTGAATTAAAATTACTGTACTTGATGTTTTGATAGTAATTACGAATTTTTCAGCTCGTAATTCAATAAGCTAAGAGCTAAAGCACCTAAGCATGGGCAGATTTGCCGAATCTTTGACTTGAAACAGAAAAATTACATCGAAAAAATCCATGATATTCAAATTTGATCCAACTCGAATTTTTGAACGAATAGTAAACCCTATCTTCTTCAAATCATGGCATTGACAAAACTAGAACTAAGTAGGTCTAACCTACAACTGGGTGATTTTGGTGAGTGACTATAAAGTACAAAATGGCTGAATAGCAGTGGCATGATGTGAGGTAAAATGAAGTGTAAGCAACATAAATATAGAAAATTTTTCTAAAGGAAGAAACTTTGTGTAGAATTAAACCATTTAACCTCTTCAAGTGGTTTTTAGGCAGCTTTTTTCTGGTTCTTTTAATTTTCCTGATTCATTTTACTCTTCTCAAACTAAGCTAGGAAATTGAAACTTGACAATCATATTCTTCTGAAGTTGTCTTTGTTATGTTTTGTGAGTGTGACTGAAGGGGGGAATCACCAACGTTGGGAGATGTTTAATAGCACATTATTCAAAAGTCTGTCAACAGTTGACCATCATCATTACACTGACATCAGTTTACCATCAACAGTAGACCACAAAATCTGAACAATCAAAATCCGGATTGGTCAGATTTTGATGGCCTTAACATTGATGGTCAACTGTTCTGAGCTGTCAATATCTTAATTGTCAACACGTTGGATTATGTTGCACAAAAAAGTTGAATGTTATGGACGATTGATTTTATGATTTTAATTTGAAATGTTGAGGAATCTTAGTTAACCTTGACTCTAGTTAATCTTATGATTTTGAGTTAAAATTTTTGGGAAAGTTAAAGATGTTTAAAGTTGACCTGTCAACAACTGACTTTGACTCTGAATTGATATTATACTTTTAAGTTTTCAATGTTGAGGAAGATTAGTTAACGTCGTTTATTTCATTATTTGTAAAAAAAAATCCTTAATTCTAATTCTCAACAATGTGAATCTGGAATTCAACCATAAACAATCCAGACTCATCAAAAGTTAACCTTAACCCTAGCTTGATTTCATGAGTTTGAGTTGAAATGTTGAAGAAAACTGGTTGAAGTTCACCCTAGATGATATAATGGTTTTAAGTTGAAATGTAAAGGAGTTATGACAAAAATTATTAGTTGAGAAACAGTGAATATAAAAGTTGAACATATATCGACCATGTAAAAAGTATCAGAACTTACATTCTGTCGATGTTTACTCTTTGTGTGCAAAGAGTACTAAGTATTTGTGTCATCAATTTTAGTGTCAATAGATGACCATCCGCAGCGGACCATCAAAATCTGAAAAACCAAAATTAGGATTATTCCGATTTTGATGGCCAGGATGTTGATACCGTTATCACTGATGGTCAACTGTTCTGGGTTATCGACATCTGGATCGTCAACAGTTGGATTATGTTTGACAAAAAAGTTGAATGTTATGAAAAAAAAAATGCTAAACGATTTTCAAAATTCCTAATGTTAAAAAGAAATCACGAGTTTGTTAAAAATTACGTCACTTCAGATGCAATTTTGACTTCTGCTAGAACCAGCGAAGTGATTGTTACGTTTATACTTGTCTTTCTATTTTCAATTCAAATGGGAATTTCCATACCTATTTTACTGTACTTGGTTTACCTACCTATCTTATCATTTAAGCGATAAGTTACCATCCATTACTATGTTACATGCATCTTATTATTTAATTATTAAACGTTGTGTCGCCATACGAACAACATCTTTTCGTTAAGTAATTCGTATCAACCAAAATATTAGTAACAGTGGTAACATAAAGAATTTTGAAAATTTGCTTAGTGTTTTTTCCTTAACATTTATGTTCAATATTTTCATAGTCCAGATATTGATAGTCAACTTTTGACAGTACACAGTTGACTATCAACTTCTAATGAACACGTGTTGGCAAATCTGAACAATCAAGAGTTGGATCATGTTTGACGAAAAAGTTGAGCGTTATAAAAAAAAATCGAACCAATATTTTCAAATTCTAAATGGTAGAAAACATCTCAGATGAAATTTAGACTTACACTAGAGCAGAAGGAGGTAGAATGCTCACAGGCTTAGGATTATAAACGTTTTGCGTTCATTACATGATGTGTAGTTGGATTATATTAGATAAAAAGTTGAAATGTCAATTATCAATAAAAAAATTAATGACGTTCCTAAATTATAGAAAAGAACCCTCTGGTAAGTCTAGTATATTGTGGTAGGATATTATTTCATAAATGTAATTTGTGAGACAAAGTGTTTTTGCGATGAAAAAACTGAAAAATAAAAGTGAAAACGAAGTAACCTGATGAGTATGGTTGATTTTATTATTTTAAGTTAAAATGTCGAAGAAAATTCAAAAAAAAATAAGCCTTGACTGTATAGTTTGAATTTTAAGTAAAATGATTGACTCGCTAATTTTATGTTAAAATGTTAAAACCCATGCAGTTATGTATTTCTAAATTTAAAAAAAAGGATTAGGCCTACATATGAATATTAATGGGAAAGAATTGCCACCGAAAAATGAAAGGGTCTAATTTCGCTAAAAAAAAAATGTGAGATCATTTCTTAAGAGGCAAACATTAGATGAAATTCAAATGAGAAAAAAATTATACCAACTACGTTAAAAATATCAGAACTTACATTCTTTCCGTGTTTACTTATTGCATGCAAAGAGTACTAAGTATTCACTTCAAAATAAATCTCTGCCAAGAAGCATAAATATTTTAGAAATTTTCAAGCAGTACATTTTATGAGAAATCAAAAATCACAGCGTAAAGAAAAATTGTCTGTAAATGTCCGCTTTGTTATTAAAAATAAATAGAATTAATGCTTAAATAATTCACTTGAAAAAAAATTCAACGACATCCCCTCCTACTTAGAGTTGCTACAGATTCCTACGACAGGACGACTTCGAAAGAGAAAGCCTTAAACAGTTGACGAGAATCAGGCTGAAATTTTTTTCTTTGGCTAATTTAACTAACGCCAGTGCGAAGTTATAGTTTGTAGCAAATCTTAATTTTAAACTATTATTCTGCAAAAGCTGAAAGTAGTATTATTTTTAGAAGCCATACAATCAAGAACGCACGATCATTATACTCGTATTAAGTTTAATTTCATCGTCTAAAATTATCCTGATCCCTATTTTATGTTAGAATAGTTCGAATACGTTTTGAGAAAAATTTTTATCCTATAATCTTAATCGAGCTCTTCCAAAACATTAGACTCCTAATGACAGAAAACAATGATAGGAATCATATTTCGTGTTTAGTGTGCGGAAATCAGTTGGTACATAAAATATTCGTTAACTAATTACGTTTCAAGTTTAAGATTTCGAATCTGAAACATAAAACCAAGGACTTTGAAAGACATGTCTTTTAATAGGTTTCAAATTTCGCTTAGTCTTCGGCAAATATCTTGTATAGATAGATTTAAAACAGAATCAATTAAAAATTGATATACCTACACTTATTGATATCACGTCGAATCTATATCTATGGTACTAGATAGTAGGCATTTTCATAACGCTGGAAAATGAAAAATATAAGTAAAAGTATAAATTGTAATTCGATACTTTCACCCGAATTGCAATTTTTCTTCTCGAATTAAACGATAATATTTCATTTTTAAAATAGGTTACACACAGATTGAAAAATCTTTTCAGTGGTATCTATTAATAAAAAAGGATGGAATACCATTAAAAAATGCACATCTCAATAATTGTTATTCACACCTGAATCGTCACTAACGCCATCATTTTATTCCGCCGCATGCTGTTGGTCATTTTCAAATTTATCGTTGATTTAAATTTTACAAGTGGCGACAATTTTCAGACTGGGAATTTACGACTTTGCATCGTACCGTTTGCTATACCAGAAAGCATTTTTTTATTGAACTTTTATTAATCCTTTTTATTCATTCTTTTTTTATTACGATCGTAAAAATATCTATCTACGCCACGCTATGTCTAAGTACGTCTACCTACCTAATACAAACACATGTTGGCCTAACTTTACCATTAGTATGTACTTATCGGGGTATTCTCTATGGAGTATTTTTTGTCCCTTTTAAACATTTCTCTTAGGTACTTTCGTATAAACAATAAATGTACGTACATTTTAATATATAAACTGCACTGGTTCGATTTCAAACGAGTCGTCTAAGTACTTTTTTTCACGAGCTTTAAATTTCAATTCACCGAAATTAAAATATCCAGCAGCGAGAAGGGTGGTATTTTTTTTCCTCGCAGATCCCAGTAGTATAATTCAGCTAACTTTTAAGTAGGTATACGAGTAATACGCTTCAGTTTATGCTTCAAACTGTATAAACTACGCGAATAAGCTTTTTAAAATATAGTATAGCCTCGTTTTTCGATATTTAATACAACTCGCGACCGGTTAATTTTTAATGAATTTCGAGCGCAAAACAAACAACAAGCGAAATGGTAAAAAAAAAAATTTTTTTTGAAAAAATACTTACTCGAAAAGCAGAAGAATAGAAAACCACATTTGAAAATTAACCTCCATGAAGAACGAAAAAGTACGAGTATGCACCGGCTCGGCGGATAGCAGTCATTACAAAAAAGTCGTTGATCGAATGAGGTCCGCAGTCATAGCAATCGATCAACGAGTTGATTAGGTATAGGTAGTTTAATTATGACATCACGTTAGAAATATCTTCGGTGGTATTTGATTTTAACAATCTTTTTTTGTATTATAACGCGTCACACAAACGATCACATGACACACGTGTAATTCGACAATAATTCACGTATATGACCAAGAAAACGATCTAAAACCATGGTAAACACTACAAAAGGAAAAGTGTGAAGGTGCCATTACATCGTGAACGTAGTAGTTAAAATAGGTCGCTTTGTAAGATTCTCTTCTTTAATTTAGATATACGTGTACTCATAATACATCTGAGATCTAGCAGTGATTCTCAAGTTGTAGTCTGCACCTATCAGGTAATTTTTTTTCCTCCTATCTTTCTCTCGTTTATCGACTACTCGTTCTTCGAATAGAGAAACATGGGTAGTGTATTGCGAGTTAGGATTGTTAATTAGTTTTTACACGGTTAATAAATTTTTGACGTGGTCTGAAAATTTTGATTGTTATCATACAATCCGTATAGGTATATGAGCCTATTTTTTTCTTATATTAGTGCGAACAATATTAAATGAAATAACCAAGTTCTGTAATTTTTTTTCGTGTACTTTTTGTGCATGTGATTTGAGCAGTTGAAACGAGATTTTTTTTATCAATTCAAAACAATGTTTCATAATTTCGTGCCGAAACTTTAAAATACAAAATAGATAAAAAAGCTAAACCCTCAAAAGATATATCTGAAGTCCATACACAATCCACGTGTCAAATTTCCATACTCAAGCTGCATTTGGAAAGGAAATATGTTATAAAACTGCAATGACTCAGCCTCATTGTACTGAAAACTCAATTTTTGGAGGTTAAGAAGGAAGGAGAGAGGGAACAAGGTAGTTATATTGTCTAAAGAGTATTTCATGATAAAGTGAATATAAAAATTTAATGTGATCCTATTCTACAAATAATGTTGATTAATTTGCCAAGCAAAATAAAGATGGAAACCCATGAGCTTAATTTTGAAGAATATAGAGCACTTATTGTTAGAGCTATTAAAAATATAGAAATTATATTTGGCTATAGATCTTTTGATGATGATTCTGAACCTGAATTTGAAGCTGAACTTGAACCTTATCTTGGATATGAATCTGGAAATGAGTCTGAATTAGAGATTATACAAGAAGATGATAGTCCACAGAATAAATCTGCTCATGTTAATATTAACTCAAAAACCAAAGCTGATGAGGGTATAGAAAATTAATTTTTTTCCAATATAAATTAATAATGAGTAAAGAGTAATTAAATTTCCTAAAAATGGATAGTAAAAATTAAAGAAGAAAATTATATAGATTATTTATATCAAAAATTATAAAAACAAAGAAAAAGAGACAACTAAAGTGATAAAGAAGCCATGAAAAGTTGAAGAAAAATTGAGAAATCTAGAATTGTGCTAGAAATTTAAGGTGTTATTAAGGTTTTATATAACTGAAAAATTTTGTCTAAAAATGAAAAAATTTTGACTTTAAAAATGAGAAATCTGAAGTTATGATGGAAACTAAGGTTGAAAAAAAATTGTAAAATACAACTAAAAAATGAGAAATCCAGAACTGCGCTAGAAATTTGAGGTGTTACTATTAAGGTTTAAAATGATGAATTTTAACTAAAAATGAGAAATTTTGACTTGAAAATGAAAAATCTGAGAGTGAGTTGGAAAGTTAGGTTTTAAAAAAAAAAATTAGCAAAATATAGTTTAAAAATTGAAAAAACCAGGACTGCGCTAGACTATGCCAGGAAACTCAATTTAGTCAACATGAAAAAAATTGAGTGATTTTAACTAAAAAATGAGAAATCTGAGAGTAAGTTAGAAATTTAAGTTTTTTAAAAAATGGAAAAATATAGTCTAAAAATTGAAAAAATCAAGACTGCGCTAGAATTTTCTTCGGCTGTGCTACTGATGTGTTGGAGGAAATCTTTGGTTGTACTACCATTAAAAAATGGGAAATCTACAGTTGTAATCTAGGTTGACTAAAATTTTGTGGAAATTCGCCTATTTTTCTCATGAAAACAAATGAATTTTCTCTTAAAAGGATTAAAAATGGTTAAAATAAACTATGATAAGTTCTACTATATACCTACCTTGGTAAAAATGATATGTTATTGATTGACGATTTCTGTCTGAGAAAAGGGGTAATATAGGTAAATATTTGATTTTAAAAATTATTTTCTCGGCTGAACGCTTGTGCACCTATAAAATAGGTGGTAAAAACTATGAAAGTTAGTGCTTTTTGGTGGATAAATGAAGGATATTTCTGCTCAGAAATTTATAAAAATTTTAGAGTTGTGATTTTAGTAATAATTTAGGCTATATTTCAACGAATTGTCCCGGTGTCCCAGACCAGCCCTTATACTACTCACACCTGAATTTTGACATAAGGTGATTCCTACTCAAAAATATCAAATCCGCCGTCAATCCTGTTCATAAAAGAGACAATTGGTGACTAAAAACGATTTTTATTTCTTAATTTTACGTACAAATGATAGATTATTATATAGAAGGGAAAGAGTGCTTAAAAAGCAATAGTCATCGAATCATTGTTGGTTTAACAAATACCTACTCAAACATATAAGACATTTTGCCTTCTCAACAAATCCAAGCCTACTACCTAAATTTGACTAATTTAGGTTGATATTGAGCTGAAAAAATGAATTCTAGTTTTGAGGACAGAATTTTTAAAAATTAAAGGGATTAAATATCTGACATGGCCCAAAACTGTGTTAATGGTCTTTTTGGACCCAAAAATAGATTTCACTGATACTATTCCTCACCCTCCATCCGACCGTAGGTTGATATTGTGTAACAACCTCGTTTTCTTTGATAATATGAAATAGGAAATGAGGGTAAAAATACATATCTGACATGTCCAAAAATAGTCTCTCGAACGGATTTTGTTAACCCCCTCTCTCACGCATCCACTATAGGTCTATGAAGTCTATAAATCTCAAAAAATAGTTTTCTTGAATTGCTCAAATTTGTCCTGTTTTCTATTAAGCTTGAAAAATGATGTTTCTTGAGTATCTTTGAAAAATGGACTACAACGGGTAAAATTCAAATTTTGCGTTTAATCATCAATAATTTAGTGCTGGCAGGATGTAGTGGTTAAACCACAGCTCACTAAACGAGAGGTTGCAGGTTCGAATCCTCCCATGGGAAAAACGTACGTGTAATGCATTGCGTGCATTTAACAACTATTACACGCTTATGTTCCGAGCACTACCAGTTACAACAGACATAATTAGACAGCACGTCATCTATTATCAGAATCAATAAGCTTGTAACTGGTTTGAGCGCCTACTTCTGGCCCATTGCTGAACTCAGGATTGTAAAAATCTGTCTAGCGATACAGTGAGATATGTGTACATAGCATAGAAAGCAATGGGAAACCACTACGCAAACGCTCAATAAAGAAACTTCCCTAGAAACCAGCGTGATACTATGGGCATAGAGAACACGTTCATGTTGGCCTTATCCACTTGGGTATATCAGAGGATGGCAGAAAGTCCATTTCAAGTGCCTTGAACCCTATTTGATTGATCAATAATTGATGTTTTACATCCATTTCAGAAGGGGATTTTTAGGAAATTGTGAAAAAATGTAGAGGTAATTTTGAAACCCCTAAATAGAAGATTAATGCTGAAAACTAGCTGCCAACAACCATTTATTGTAAACTATTACCTGGAAACATTTTTCAAATAAAAAAAAAAAAAAACTGTTTTGATTTTGAACTGAATCTGTTTTACTTGTTAAAAAATTAGATGTGTTGATGCGCTGTGAAGTTATTTCGCAACAATTGCAATTTCTCGTTCGCAAATCTCCCCCTCCCCTCCCCCCAAACAAAAATCTGGCTCATCCTAACGAGTACCCTCATATTACCACGCCATCCACTTGGTCTATTAAAACACCTACTATAAAAATATCTTAATGTATGATAAGAATGTTCAACTAGACATTCAAAACGCTTAAATATAGAAGTTTATAACCTATAAGTTTTCAAATCATGAGGGTAGGTAGCTAGTAGTTAGATACCAATCTGTAATATCGATTCGATATTTCAAAGTAAGCATAATAAATTTTTTCTCACGCATAATTTTTATAGCTTTGGAAGTATAAAGTTTCTGAGATTCAGAATACTTACAACCATCTAAGCATTTACCAAACACATAAGTACTTTCAGTATTTGGAACGTTCTTCAAATCTCTATTATGAATGACGAAGAGATGTCATAAAACTTGCATCGAATTCGCTATTAATGCTTATTTCATTCAAATGAAATAAATGGAAAACTTTACATCGACAATTTCTCGTTGAACTTTTCAATTAGATACATTTGAAGAAAAGATATTGGATAATCGAGGAATTTGATTTGAAAAACCAGGCTTATCTTTTCTTCACTAACGTTTTGACATTACTTTTCTCAAAAACCTGCAAGTTATTTACTTACCTAGTACCTAGCTACCTACTTATTCTGGATAGGTTTTTTACAATTGAATTTTCTATTTTAAAAAAAATAACATCACAATGCGTTGCTTTTTGAGCCTGATTTTCCGTTCACTCATGAAATAAAGAAAAGATGCACTGTGAAATGTTTTTTCTTAAATAGGGGTAACGATACAGGTAGACATTAGAATGAATATCTTAAACCCCCTAAAAGGCAATTGGACAACTATCCCGGGAAAAAAAATAATAAATGACTATGTATGATGAATCATGCATGGAAAATGCTAGCAACATGATCGTACATGATTATGCATGACTGCATCTGGGGAAAAAATTTGTGACTGGCCATGCGTGATCATGTATTACCCAATTACAAAATTGTTGTATGACCATATATGATAATGTATGATCATGCATGATGATAACTGTTTCATGTAAAATATTTGTAATTTTTGTTGACTGTGCATGATCATACATGAACATATGTTTATGGTAATGTATGATCATTTATAACAATATACTGATGATTTGTTTGGTTAAACACCGCATTTTTTCATGTAGGAGATGAGCATACATGGGAATACATGATGATGTACGATCATTCATGATCTTATAAGGCCTTGTATGTTTCATGTGAAATATCTATTTTTTTGACTGTATATGATCATACATGAGTATGTATAACCATGCACGGTCACATCTAACCAGATATTGTCAATGGTATAGTTTACTACTCGCAGATGAAGTGTGGCAAAAAAAAGTATATAGGTATAAATTTTCTTCTTTCTTCTTAATGAAATGAATGAAATGATACTTACTGCAAAATGTGTCAGGGATGTATGAGTAAGTGATTAATTCTAGTCGAGGTGAATCAAACAAAGCCTTTTTTCCAGTATGACTTGAGAAAAGATTTTGTAGCAAGAAATTAATCATCAACCACTCAATAAGTTTTTACGACTATATAGCTATTGCAAATTATACTCTTTTATTTTAATCTAATTAAGACATGCTCATACTAAATTAGATATGCTCAGGTCTGCTCAGATGTGGCGATCTTTCTTATCTGAACAGATGTGAGCATGTATGATAATAAATTATACCTGCTCAGATTCAGGATGAAAGGTATATACCATCAGTTAAATAATGATTATGGAATGTACCTGGGCTAAAAAAAAACTACTACCTGCCTTAGTAGTGAACCATGTAGATACATCTGGGATAAGTTGTCGAGTCCATCAGCCGTATTTGCAATTGAGCCATCTTTGTTATAAGGCTTGAAAAGTGTAATGGTGGAAAGTAGTCTTTATTAAAGCTCCCGGACCTGATAATATAACTGCTGAGGTATTTAAGGCCGGTGGTAAAGAACTCACATATAGGATCCATAACATATGTAATGCCATTTGGCAGACTGGCGATTGGCCAGAGGATTGGAGGCAGTCAACATATGTTACGCTTTACAAGAAAGGATCCCCAGAGAATTGTGAAAATTACCGCACGATTTCGCTGATTTCACATGCAAGCAAGGTACTTTTGAAGATTATTTACAATCGTTTGTACGCAATCATGCACACCCAAATCCCACCAGAGCAGGCAGGATTCACGAGAGGCAGAGGCACCAGAGAACAAATTCTTAATCTCAGACTACTCATCGAAAAAGCTCGGGAATACAACGTCAGAACTATATTGTGCTTCGTCGACTACAAGAAAGCATTTGATTGTGTACAATGGCAGAAACTATGGCGGATTCTACTGGAGATGGGGGCTCCAAAACATCTGGTGTGGCTGATCAAGCGCCTATATGAAGGAGGAACGGCGAATGTTCGCATTAATAGAGCAACGACTTCAGGAAACTTCCATCCGGAGAGAGGTGTGCGCCAAGGCTGCATCTTATCTCCGCTCCTCTTCAACCTGTACGGCGAATATATCATACGTGAAACGCTACAACAGCTAGCAACCAGCAGAACCGACGATGACTCAGACGAGTGGAAAGGAGGAGTGTCGATCGGTGGGGTTCGAATTTCAAACCTCAGATATGCTGATGATACGACATTGGTAGCGTCGAGCGTTGAATACATGATCGAAATACTACGGTGCCTGGAAGAGGTCAGCACGCAGTACGGATTAATGATCAATAAAGCGAAGACGAAGATCATGGTGGTGGATCGGCTGGAGAAGAACTCACCAGAGATACAAGAAATCGATGGAATCGAAGTTGTTAACAGATTCACGTATCTCGGCTCCATCGTAGAAAACAACGGCGGCTGCGAGGCTGAAATACGTCACAGAGCACAAGTAACACGTAGTGCAATGACTCGTCTGAAGAAAATCTGGGCCGACTCCGCTGTAAGCAAAGCGCTCAAGATTCGACTAGTAAATGCGCTAGTGTTCTCTGTCTTTCTTTACGCGTC
>FIZR01015454.1:0-24683 GCA_900060175.1 Ferrisia virgata
GCTGTTCTACCGATGTGTCAGAGGAAATCATCAGTTGTATTACTGTGAAAAAGTGTGAAATCTTCGGCTTTTTTACTGATGTGTCAGAGGAAATCATAGCTTGTATTACTGTGAAAAAGTGTGAAATCTTCGGCTTTTTTACCGATGTGTCAGAGGAAATCATCGGTTGTATTACTGTGAAAAAGTGTGAAATCTTCGGCTTTTTTACCGATGTGTCAGAGGAAATCATAGGTTGTATTACTGTGAAAAAGTGTGAAATCTTCGGCTTTTTTACCGATGTGTCAGAGGAAATCATAGGTTGTATTACTGTGAAAAAGTGTGAAATCTTCGGCTTTTTTACTAGTGCGTCAGATTGCGCCAGAAGGAATATACTATATCTACTTGAGTATGTGAAGCTGAAAAATGCCAGCAACTATTATGAAGAATCCCTCAGTCAAATTCTGTTTCTGTTTTTGTTTTTCTTAAATAAAAATGATGAAAGTAACAGCCAAAATTGTAGTAGTCATCATACTTTTTTCTATTTTTTACGAATTTAAAATAATTTGTCGTTTTCTAAAACACCAACGGGTACTAGCTGGCTGGGCTAATAAAAGAGGAATATAATTGAGGAATATGGTCCTCTAAGCAGAGCTGTTTTTGGGAGCCCACAAAAAATTAGATACTGAAAATTGACATCGTTTCTGTATCTTAAGATTATGAATAAAAAGGAAAGTCCCGAAATCTTTGCTTACCTATCTCTAAACCTAAAATTTCTCTCAGTACCTTTAGTACCCACTACAACGAAATTTTAAAACAATGGCTAACATTGCTCTTCTTGCTTTCTGTAACAGATGATCTCTTTATCTAAATTTTAATCCACGAACATGTATTAAAAATAACTAAACATACATCAAGGCTATAAACATACGGTGTAAATTTTGCGTCTTTAAATTTATTTTCTTTTGCAACAAGGTTAGACTACATACTTAGGATCTACCTACTTGAATATATTTCACCAAGTTTACGATCCTGATATCCATACAATACAATTTTACTAATAAATCTTACGATAAATGGTACTTTGTTTTTTTTTTTAACACTGGGTGCGTATCTTATAGTTATTTTTTTGTCGTCATCATTGTTTTTTTTGTTTTTATGAAGAGACTAAGAGAGAGAGAGAGAGAGAGAAAGAGAGAGAGAGAATAGAGAAAACATTATGACGTAACATAATGCAGGTTACCCACATTAAGTATACGCAGATATTAATGCATTTGAAAATGAAAATCGAGAATCCGGAACCTGTATCGTCGTGTTGGAAATATTATAATTGATTGCCTGGATAGGAGGAATGGAAGAAGGAAGGTCTATTTTACTTGATACCTATCTCGAAGTGGGTAAAAATTAATCTTAAAATTGCTCTGTCAACTTTCTTATATAATTTTAATCATCATCATGATATACCTATCTATCCCACAGTAAGTACCTACCCGTGAAACTGAGGTGGCGAATTTTAACAGTTTTTATTCAATTTTTATATCATCATTCATCGTGCCAATGATATCTACCGGTTTTATTCTCTCTCTTAAATTCGTCGTGATGTTTATATAATTATGATAATGGAAATGTGCGTGTAAAGTGTCAAATATATTATTAAATCTTGCTCATCGCTGCGTGCTTTTTTGTGCAATACATCTATTTTATTTATGCTATAATATGCTTTAAATGAACACATGTCATAAACAGTAAAATTCCCCCTAATAATGGTTCTCGTCTGTCTAATTAAGCACATAATTAACAATCTATTTTAGTCGTTGAATCGATAATCAATATTACTACGCAGTTTACTAGAATAGATCTAATTCACGTATTCTTTGTAGGGAAATGAAGTTTTCTCATTTGTTACAATCGGTAACTTGGTTCGATCACGTTTGATAAAAGTCACTTTGAGATATTGAACTGCATTGTAAGGTGATTTACCGCAACAACCTGACAACGATTACTAAAGCCATAAAGTTACCACACTTCGTCGAATACACGACGAAATTGTATTTGAGAGTCGGCCTGAGATGAATAAAATCGAAATGTATCATTCACCAGGGATGATAAAAGTCTATATTACCTGCGTCTAGTCTAAGTTTTATCTCGTTCAGTGTAATCAAACATTTACATTTGGATCTCGGTATCTGTGGGCAGAATGTCTTCCAGTCCCAGGGCCATAGCAGGTTGGCGTAAGTAAGTACACGTGAATGTAAACAATAACAACAATAATATACGTTTCATATTCAATACTCTCGCTGTCGAGCGGAAAAGAAACCCGTGTGAATTACTATCGAGTAAGTAGGTACCTAGGCTACCTACCAACCACACAACAGAACAACGATAACAATTTATTTTTTAATAAAATAAAGGTAAACACGATTTTAACGTTCTAGGTAAGATAGGTATTAAATTATATTTTACTTATCTTTAAACTAGAATAGATGCAACATTCATGTTCGTGGAATCATTTATCACATCACTAGAACACAATTCGAAACTTCGAAATGTAGATTTCTTGCTAATATTTATTGTTTCGCAATTCTACACTAAATCTCCCCAGTCAGCTAATTGACCTGTTATGTGTTGTTTTTCTAAACGAGATGAATTTCGAGTTATCTTTGAATCTGACCTCATCCTCCCCAAGTATGATATAATGGGTGGCGATCCGTTAGACACACTGTCCGACTCATTGGACCAGAAAATTTTCTGGCAAAACGTGCCATAACATTGAGAATTTTTATTTTCGCGAGTATTCAATCAATTTCTTTCAAACTTGGGTGAGTGATGCACTATGCTAAGTGACATTAATGGGTAATTTGAAAAAAAAATTCAATAATTTTTTTAAGCCAAAGCGCGTTTTTGAAAATTTAAATAGAGCTTTTTACATGAAGTTTTAGGGAGACAGTTCTGAAAAAATTCTATTTTATGTACCTAGTCTTCGTATAAGAAGTGTTATTTTTTTCAAACTTTTAAAAATAGCGGAAAATTTTTAGAAACATTTTTTTTGTTATGTTTTTTACTGATGAAATCGTCATTTTTTATCAAAATTTTTTTTCTCATATTACATACCAAAATACCTATTTATGGGCTACACAATTTACCTAATTTCCACTTCATTTTGCTTCTCATTTGTAATTTTTAACATTTTAATCAACGCAATAACTTGAAGCGAATGGCTAAAAATTGAAAACCTTGCAATGTATCTTTCATCATTTATCATTCCTCATTTGTCCTTAATCATTTATCCTTCATCATTTACCTATTATCATTTTATTTATTTTTTACCTTTTATCATTTATCTTTTATCTGTTTTTTGTATTTTATATTTTATTTTTTATCATTCATCATTCATCTTTTGTCTTTTATCTTTTACCCTACAGCTTTTCTCTTTCATGTTTTTTCATTCATCTTTTGTCTTCATCACTTATCTTCTATCTTTCATCTTTTATCATTCATCCACTATCAATTATCTTCCATCATTAATTTTAATCTGCCTTTTATCTTTCGTATTTAATCTATTATCATTTAACACCATCTGTCTCTTGCGTTTTGCCTTCAATTACTCATCTTCAAAATTGTTTGTCTTTTATCAGTTATCTTTTATACTTCTTTTCTTTTATCATTCGATTTTCAATGTTTTTCCTTTCATCTTTTATCTTCCATTTTTTTATAACATATCTTTTATTTTCTGTTTGTCTTTCATCTTTTGTCTTTTGTCTTTTATCCCTTGTCAACTATCCCCCATCTTTTGTAATTCATCCTATGTCACTTATCTGTCATCTTTCATCATTCATCTTTTATGTTTTATTTTTTACCTACTATTGTTTACATTTATCTGTTTCTTGTCTTTTATCATTTATCTTATTTCATTTATCTTTTATTGCTTATCTTTCATATTTTTTATCTATTGTCCACCTATGATCTTTAATCACTTATCTTCTATTTTTTAAAATTCGCCTTTTATCTGTTTTTGTCTAAAAAGTTCAAAAAATGAGTCAGAAAATTGTTTTCTCAAAATGAAAACTGTGGAGCTTGAGTGAACCTTTTTCCTCAAGCTTTGGAAAATGATAAGAGTGCATTCTGACTAATTTAGGGCTGTAGATTGTGAACAAAACATCACATTAATTCAAAATTTGTTGGAAAATATTTTTCTCTTAAAAAAATTTTATGAGTCCGAGTGAAAAATTTTTCTCAAGCTTCGGACCATCGTGAATTCACAAATCACTTCACCTTTACTTCTATTTTTTTTTTTTACTGGAAATACTACACGACATAAGTTGGTAAGTTACACTTTGGCGTGAACTGGATGGCTCTAGCATTTTTTATAAAAGTTGAAAATTTTTTTAATGACCTCACATTTTTACAGAGAAAGAAAGCTCAATTCAGTGTGCCTTTGCCCCTGTAATGATTAGGATAAGCAAAACATTGTACATTTATTCAACTTGAATTGCTCTATTTGTGGTATGAAGGAAGTACTATCAAAGCGGAACACACTGTACCATAGATGGTGTGTAACTTACCAGCTATTTATTGGTGAGTTACCAAAACTCGAATGACTTAAATGACCACAGTCATTTATAAATTTTTGATGAAACTTTAGTAGGATATGATTTGAAATGTTTGTGAGTGTGCTCAGTAATTTATTGATTTACGAACACGTTATTATTTGTTAGTTTTAATTTATAAATCATAAATTGTGAAAGAAAATTCGAAATCTGTCTATAAACATTATATCAATATCTCTGGCTCCACCAGACGTCGTTTTCAATGCAGATTTGTATCTAAGTATTGTAGGACAGATTACAAACGACACTATGCTTGTACGAGAAAGGGGCAAAAAGCATTTCAGCAAGTTATTTTCCACTTTTTTTTCATTTTCCTTCTTCAATCTTGAATAATTAAAATTTTTGTATTTTGTCATCATTTGTACAGGTTTGTGCAAGCACTATGAATTGTTCCAAGTCATTTGAATGAAGTAGAAAATTTAATATCAACATTTTTGAAATCTATTAAGGAGGTATTTATTTTTTTTGAATAGGTAATGCACAAATGGAACTTTTAATTAGTTCTTGAAACGATAAAAATAAAACAAATGCGTTTAGTAAACTGAAAGTGTGTTTATTGACTGATGAATACCTAGTTGAATTTTCAAGTTATAAAATTGAAATGAATGCAGTTAGGAAATCAAATGTTTTTTCATAAACATCTCTTAAACCAAATTATGGAATTAATGAAACAGTCCATCTGTGTGGAGACTTTGGTTAACTGATGACCGTCTTCATACATTAAAACTCTGGAATCATTTTCATATTGAATGTTAGCAAAATGTGCAAAATTTTATAATTAACATTCGTGCAATTTATTTAGATGGATGGCCTTCAGCGTCATTGCAACACGACTACCAATGAGAAGCGTTTTATAAAAATGCAACACCTCTCGTTGGTTGTTGCTCGCGAGATCAACGGAGGTCACCCACCTAAATAAATTCCACAGACTATAAGTGCAATATTGAGGCTCACTTGGTGGGTACTTTCAATTCTTTCAACATGTGATAGTAGGCCAATCCGATTTTCGATGGAACTCTTACATCATTTTTACCCAATAGAAGTAACGTGGGGGCTTTTACGTTTTTAATTTTTCTTACAGGAGAAATATCGATCATTTTATTATAAAATTCAGGAGTAGTAGCCATGTCAGCGAGTCCACTGTAAGGGAAATCTAGTTCAACCGCCGCCCTGCGTAATAAAATATTGCTCATAAGGGTTCAAAAGTTTTAGTAGTTTGTATGTGGAGAGATAACTATTGGAAAATAGCATTCATTTACCAATCAGGAATATCGGTTGAAAAACATCGCAAATAAATATCTGTAACTGGATTCCGCATAACTGAACCTTTCATTAGATTCTGCAATTCAAAATATTAGTATCTGTCTTTTTATTATCATTCAATATTTAAAAAATAACTCAATAATAAACTACGCTTACTGGATACTGGGCAGTTAAATGAGCTGCTAGAAACCCTCCTGTAGACCCTCCAAATAGTAAAACACTGCTGGGATCCAGCCATGGAAATATTTCCAAAGCAGTTTGTAAGGTATTATAACAATCTTCCACATCTAAGGATCCCATATTTCCAGGAAGAGATTCGATGAACTCTTGACCAATTCCGGAAGTACCGCGGAAATGTACAATCAGTAAACCAAAGCCTAAATTTGTATCAAACAAAATAATGCTTATTTGTGCTTCATAATATTTCGAGCGCAGAAATCAGAGCCATTCCGAAGCTAGGAGTTAAAAATTCTCGGAACTGAGTTCTTTTTGAATTTTGACACCAACACGGGAGCCTTAGATTTTGGACAGAAGAAACCTGACTTTAGAGCCAGAGCCCACAGTGCAGATTTGGAGAAGTCTGGCTCAGGGACCTGAGCTCAAAATTAAAAATGAACGGAGCTTGAGTTAGAGCCATTTAAAATGTCTTATCTGAGTTTGTAGCTGTAACCAGAACCGTTACAAATGTATTACTCGGCTCCGAAGTTGAAGCTGCAGCCCTTTAAAAAATATCATACTTTACTCAGTCGGGATTTTTGCCAGATCTTTATTAAAAACAATTTGAGACTCCAATGACTTGATTTTCAATCAAAATTCAGTTATGCGTTATGAGTAATTACCTGATTTAGTGAAAAAAAGGAATTTGGGTGTAAATATATTTACAATCGCGAAATGAGGACCTCCGTGTAAGTACATAATCAGAGGAGTAGACTTGGGAAGATCGTTTCGTGGGCCATAATAAGTTCCAAAGCCACATCCTTTAAACCGACGAGAAAAAAACATAACCTTGAAAATATACTTGAGAGTTGAGATTAAATATATTTACCAAATTTTTCGTCTTTACTGCGACTGGCAAAATTTGAAATTATGTATTCCTCAGTCGTAATAAACGGTTTGGTCAGGAACGAAAATAAGAATTCATTCGTATAATTTTCTATGAATGAAGGAATATGCAAAGACATTAGCACCGGAGAATTCTTGAATGATGAAACATTGAGAAGAGCATAATCATCCTCAGATACATCTAAAAGAGCTGTACTTGAACCGTCTTCACAGCCAATATCCCAAATTTTTCCATTATCTACTCAATAAAAAATAAGATTAACTGATGCCAAGGTAAATACTGAAACTCATTAAATTATGAATTTTCTTTTGCTTTTTTTTTTATGGTAAATTTCTATTGTGTACTTACCTATATCTACAGCGTATGTGCTAGAGTGATATTTCTGATCAGTAGTAAAAAGTAAATATTTACTGTCCGATGTCCAGCACCTGAACACACTGCTTTGGTCAGCATGACAACCGGTGAAAATGCCGAAGAATTCTTTTTTATTTTCCGTCAAAAGTTTATGTTGAACTATATCGATGACAGAAGTTACCTGGACACAAAAATGAACAAATTAGCATATTGAAACTGCAGATTTCCATTTAGGCTGTATTAATATTATTATTTATCAATAATGGTTCTTAAATATGTTTTACATTTTAGAAATACCAATGAGTACCTGTTTAGTACTCCAGTCATATCTCATGATTGAATGAGTAGCATTTATAGGCCCCGATTGAGGTCTTTGAAACCATATAAGGTATTTTCCATCGGGACTGAATTTTGGCGAATGAACGGTAAATTGTTTATCACTCAAAATTGCTGTTATAAAAATATCGCTAGTTGATAATTAAAAATTTTGTAATAATACGACCATTGAATTATACTGACAGTATTCTCCTGCGTAGGATAGATGAAAAATATGATTTTTCTTATTTGTACACCACATAAGTCCCAATTTCCTAGGAGTGTTTATAAATCCAACTCCAACAACTCCCTCGCCACATGGATCACAGATCGTTTGCCCTGGAGAAATATCCTTCGGTACTCCTTCCATTACAGCAATAGATTTTTTCGAAATATCACAGCATACTACGACGGGTTGACATTTTGATGATAGAATTTCACCCCAATCTTCTTCGTATACGAATTGGTCTCCCTGGATCAAAAATATGTATCTAAATGGTAAACTTTTGTATTACCTATTAGGTATTTATCTGCATGTAAATTGATTGTGCCCAATGCGTATCTACTAGAGTGGGGTGATTTTTTCTTTTTTTGGAAATCTACAAGTGGTGGGATCACAAGAATGGCGAAATGACCTCAAAATAATGAGGTAAAAATTTCAGCTTTCCAACTCAATTCTTTCGACTTGCAAAACTGGCTTCTTTTCTGAAAATAGAATTGTTACGCATATTTATAGCCAAGATTATGTATAATGACTGGTAAAATTTTAACATTTTACCTTTTTTTAAAGGGTGTTTAAAAAATGTCACTGCTTGTGGTTTTTCTCGTTTTTCTGAAAAACTATGAAGGAAACATTTTTTTGAGAAATACCCTCCCGAAATGGATTCAGGAAATCAGTTTCGAATGATTAGATACAATTTTACAAGGGTACTAAAGAATGGAAATTTGCTACATCTTTTAAAATATACAGATGAGTTGAAATTTTAAAAAATCCTTTTCTAAAAAAAATTTCATCATATGGAACATATTAAATATATTTTAGGCCCTCAAAGGCTTTTTTTCATTTTTTTTCTTATCTTGTTCTTAGCAATTTATACAGTACTTTTGTATGTCAGAGTATCTAGTGAGAACCCTAGAAAAGAGTACAAGCAATGAAAACCTACCCAAAATGAAGAAAGGCAGTGCTCAGCATCCATGTCGAAATTTTAACATAAAGTGTGAAAATAATTCATAACCATCTTTCATTGCGAATTTTTTATCAAAGCTTAAAATCAAAATGGTTTTACTTCTCTCTCCTTTCCATTTTGACATTTGATTTTATTATTTCCCAGCAAAATAAAAATTATGCGATCATCCATCACCACGAGTTTGTGATCAAAAACGTAACATCAAAAACGTCAAGCTTTCAGAAAATGGTCCCCAGCACTAGGACCATAACTAGTTTTAGGGGGGCGCGGGGGGCTAGGCCTCTCTAGATGTTGAATTAGGCCCCCATACCTAACAAATGACTGAACATTTTTTGAAATCAATTGAATTTTTGAAAAATGTTCAGCACATTATGAAAATTGATGGAAATATTGAAATTTAATAACATTTTGAAACAATTTTGCTAAAAACCCTGATCTCTTTTCTCGTAAAACCTACAAAAAATGAAGCTAAAACTTTGAGAAATGTAACTTTTATACATTGAAAATCCGAATTTTTTCAAAATTTCGCCCTCGCTTTGTGTGAGTATTCATAATACATTTCATTTTACACTAAAAATTAAGTTTTCAACTATCTCCCCCTCCTCAAAACAAAAACATTTTCAACTAGCTCAAATGTAAATATCAACATCAAATGCTAAAGTAATCAATTTTTTCCCATTCCTTAAGACACAATCATCTTTTATCACGAGTTTTAATATTTTAACATAAAAAGTAAAAATCTTTCATAATCACATTTCATTCCGAGTTTTTGATCAAAAACTTCAAATCAGAAATCAAAGATCCTAGAATTTCATTTCAACTTATATGATATTGATAAGATTCATCTCAACTGTTGTACAATCACCTTTGACGGAAGATGGGAGAATTCTAACGATTTTATACTATTAAGCATAGTACTGCAGGTATATTCGAGTGCGATTGTGAAAAGAATTCCCTTTGCTTTGCGAGCTTTTGATGATGCATTTATGTTACTAAAATCATATCTCACGTATATCGATGGGTCTATTTTTTTACGTTTCGATCGTAAACATTTGGCACATGAGAGGTTTTTTTTTTGGTATCTCTCTGTAGACTTATGCGGTGATATAAAGCGACGATAAATTTAATTTAATGAGCAGTAGGTTTCGTACTGTATAGGTTTTATTATACTCAACTCAGACATTTCAACATAAAGTCCAAAAATCAGCCATACTTATCTTTCATTGTGAGTTTTATCAAACTTCCCCACCCTCAAGACATATCCCTGTTAACATTTTAACGTAAGTTTTCAAAAAAAAATTTTTTTAGATTTTTGATAATTTTTGAATTATTAAACGGTCTTATAGATTGAAAACATTGAGATGGAAAGCTGAAATTTCCACCACATAATCCACTTCGCAGGTATTGTAACCCCGCCATTTGCAGATTTCCAAAAAAAAAATCGAAATTAGGTGTTAGTATCTACCCTTCCTATTTTCGTCAAATCATTCGAAAATTTATCGGTTGATTTTTGTTCGTAAAAAGGCGAAGTCTTCGGTTTCTTTCGTTCAGCTATGTAAATTACTTTGTCTTCTTGAAGTGACCAAGCTAATGAACTTAGACGATCTGAAATACATGTATCGAAATATTACCATCTAAAAATGATAAAAATCCATTGGACATCCATTATTTAAAATTACAATCTGTGTAAATAGCGCCGTGTAAATCTAAACCATTCAAATCAAACGCTGTGGTTATTCTTCCATCGGACCAAATATCCAAATAATATTTCGTTTCTGTTTCGGACGATTTAGATCCATTAACTGGATCACTGTGTATCACCGCTCTGTACTTTCCTGATTTCGATGAAACATGTAGTATCCTACAAGAGAAATAAAGTAGTAAAATTAAAAATATAGTTAATTACACCTAGTTACTGTTTTTAGAATATTTTACTAGCTTACCCACCAATGAGAAATATCAACGGTATCTATATCAACGTAAGATTTCAAATTTAAATCAGATAACATGTATCTTAATATCTTCACGTATTTTCCTCTTTCTAAATCATACTGTTTCCATTCGGAAATGATTAGTCTATTATTTGGTTGATCATTGATTTTTTTCATTGTAGCTGATGTAAGATCTACTGCACGTTGATAAATATCTACGAATGACTCGATTATTTTATCAACCTATGTCAATGTTCCAAATAAAACGGTGATTAAATTTTAATTTTTTCCACGTACTGAATTCTACAAATCTTTAATACTTACCTCAGAATCATTCAACTCTGGTAGATTGTTCGACATTGTATGTAAAAATTTTAATTAGAAATCACACAAAAAAATCAAAGTATCAGAATAAATTTGCGAAAAGTTCAATAAACAGATAGTTGTTGAAAGTTGCAATTTTAACTAAAAGAATAACAAGCATGAACTGATTTCCTATTGAATTAATAATAATTCAATAATTTATTACGACCGAAAATGCAAAGAGATCGAAAACATTACACTTATTAATATTATTTTTTTAAATAGTACAATTACATTACATGTAGCTGAAACAGAGTAACATCTGCATGGATGCAAGTTGCCATCTAAAGCAATTCTAATATTTCAACACGAAAAAGGTATGTAATCACAACTATCGGTTAAATTTAAGTATTGGTTTAGTAGAAAACAAATAAAAACTTGTTTGTGTACCTTATTCATCGCTTTATTTGACTATATCCATGTATAAACGCGTTATCGAGATAAGAAGATAAGGACCGTAATTAAGCGTATTTATTCGGCCTAATAACTATAAACTTTAGACCCTAAGCAGCCAATACTTCTTCGTTTTTGATGAAAATTAATGTATTTTAAAACAAAACTTTTTGTTCAATTTAAATTGCAAAAAAATTATTTTGAATTTTCATAATTCAATTCCGTATTAAAAGCGGGATAGGCAACTTGTTCAACTAATTTAAAGTGTTCATTTTGATACAGATCTAGCTGAAGATGATATTATTATTTGGAAAAAAAAAATCAAAAAATAAGCCAAACCAACGTCAGACTGCTCGAATAAAAAAAAAAACAACAAACAAAATATAATCTAATGGTTCAAACACAAGGAAAAAAATATTTTAAAACATTTTTGTTAACTAATAATCAAGTTCTATTCTGCAGTTGACGACAAAAAAAAATACTATTCAAATTTTCCTTTAAAATCAGATTAAGGATTTGATAGTTCATTCAATTGACATGATAACATTATTAAAAACCACATTACAAAAATACCTTTTTCCATACAACAACGTCATTTTTCGTAATATTGGTTGTAAAGCATAAAAAAGTAATCTCTTTTAAGTAAGGCTAAATTTTTTAGTAATATGAGGCAGAACTGGTTGAAACTCGACTAGTAAATAAATAAATAATTGTACACAAATTTATTTTAACAATGAATTTAGATACGATATCCAAAACATTATTACGAATAATAGGAACAGAGCGAAGGATTAAAAATCGACTTTAAATTCGAATTGAAGATGTATTTTACATTTTACCATATTCTTTTTGCACAAAGAGCACAAAATTGAGAGAAAAAAAAGTTCAACAACACTCGAATAAATCTACGAAACAAAATCTACATGTGATTTAATAATATACATATTGCAATTAGGTAAATAAATTCGACAAAAATGAATTCATCTACGTAGGTATATCATACACATATTATGCATGTGAATGTGATTCATCTATGTAGTACACAATACAATTATTTCAACACTGGTTACAATTATCGAAGTTCATTTTTTTTTTTTTTTTTACTGAAAAATAACACGCGAATAATTAATCACATGATTAAAATGAATCTTAGAAACTCATTTAGACAGTGGATTTTGCTAGAAAAATAATTGAAGAAGCTTCTCAATTAGCACGTATAGTTTCTTAGTGAGTATTACTTACGAGGATTAAATTGTATGAACACAGCCGAAAAAATTGCTGTAAAGGTTAATTTAAAAAGATCTAAAATATACATAATTTACATACATAGTTATTTAGCTGTCTCCCCGCCGAAATTAAACACAAATATGCAATCTAGCGTACATACGTGTACCATATTATTACATAACCTGTTTTAAACAGGAATACTAAATTAATTTCTATACAAAACAATCACTGAGACATTTTCTTAGCCATTTCTTTGTATATTTTTATTCATCGTGTGAAATGGATTTTTTTTGGGGGGCATTTAATGCTCATTCGAAAATAATTTCCTTCATAGCACCATCAGGAACAACGTTTCCTTATTTAATTACTATTTATATTCTATTTAAGTAGATATTTTTTGGCTTATTAAAAAAATGAGCAACACTTTAAACATTATAGCTATAATTTGAATAGGTAGATATTTTACTAAAAATCAAATCAACTTTTATTAGTTGTGCATTTTTCAATTAATCATTTGGCAGCAATAACAGCCGGAGAAACAAAGAGAAGAGAAACTTGAATTTTATTTTTTCAAAAATTGATTTATTCAACTCGATTAATATTCTGATTTTGGTATTTTTACCAATATCAATAACACTCGGCTTTCACGTGTTATTTTTCAATTTTATCAAATTTCTTTCGTCTCGTTCCTCCTTTAACACCCATACCATAATTTCCTATTCAATCACCCCATCGTCCTAACGATACGAACAATATCCAATTAGGTACTAATTACATGTACATTTAGTCGAATCAAACAGCACACACATTTTATAGTAGATCAACACTTCCGTAAAAAATACGATAATTTTGTATCAAATAAGAATTGAACATCAGGCGATAATTAATTGACATATCGTATCAATATTAATGACTAACAGTGCAATAATACAATAAATCTTAAATTTTCGTCAAAAAAATAATCAAAACAACTTGTGACTTCAGTAATTTGCAAAACCATTTCATTATCATATATACTCAATACACCGGCTATTAAAAAAATATTATAATAAAATAACTACCATTATTATATACAACTAAAAGAGTAGGTACACAAATACAACACGTTGAGCGTTTTTTTTTTGTCTCCAATAAAATGAACTCCGATATCATTTTCTTCGATAAATATCACGAATGTAGCAAACAATAACTGTAACTCGTACACGAAGATGCATCATCACACGGAGATTCAATGTCAAGGTCAAATTTAACGTTCCCCTTCCCCTTGTCAAGGCTGCTCTTATTGCTGCCAAACACTGACCACGTTGCATCCCGGGAAGGGGAACACGAAGATCATAGTCTCCAATCGAATACCTGAATTGACTTGATAATCAGCTCGTCCTGTAAAATATTTAAAACAACGTTAGTCTAGAAAAATATTTATTTTTTCATTCGCAGAAACGTTTTACATATTTGAGAGTACCATTTTATTTCATTTTACTTTCTTTTTAGCCTGATATTCTATCTCATATTGCCAATGAAAACCAAGCTATTACGGTCTATCGATCAACGGTGGATGAGAAGAGAGGGGGATAACAATTAAATCCGTTTTGAGATCCTAGAAGACCATTACGGCCATTTTCGGCCACGTCAGATATTTTTTAATTTTCTGTTTGTTTATGTTTTTCCCCGAACCTGGAAAACTATTTGCTCAGCTTGATACTGACCAAAATCGATCAAACTTGGAGAGTAAGAGGCTAAAATCGCAAAAATAAATTTTTGATAATTTGATAGATTTTTGTAGTTTGAAATGATTTTTTTATCAACTTGAACAGAGAGGATGTAATTAACGCGAACTTCTCTCAGGTATGTAGCAAACCTCACTTTCCCAAGAGGGAGGGGTTGGAAGTGAAAATGAAAAATTTTCCAACTGAAATCTACAAATTTTGCCAACTTTTTTTTCAAAGCGAAAAAAGAAGATTTTATGGTGTAAAAAGGACCGTTTTTTGGGGCCAAAGCTTACAAAAATGAAATAGATAGCACATATTTGTGAGGGTGAAATTTTGAAAAAAAAAAACTATTTTTTTTTGGCACTTACAATTGCATTTTTACGAGTTTTAAATTCATGCAGGGAAGTTCTTATAGTTTATATAATTAGCCTGATTTTCTATGCCACATTGTCAATGAGAACCAGTCTATTATAGTTTATCAGCAAGCGCCGGTAGTTGGGGGGGCAATAAAATCCGTTTTACGCTACTAGAAGACCTGCAAGTCAATTTTTGGACATGTCAGATATTTATTTTTATTTATTTATTCATCCCCCCCCCCGGTGGATTACATTAATATGAGTGCGGATGACCTATGGTCAAAATTCAGTTTTGCCCCATTTTGGGGAAGGGGGAGCTGAGAGGTCAAAAACACAAAAATTTTTCCTTTTTGAGTTAATCGATAGATAATCCAAAGTTGTATAATATATCTAAAAATCAACCTTCTATGTCAATTAGGAAGGGTGATATGAGAGTTTCTCTCTTTGATCTTGAAAAAGGACTGTTCTTCCCCTATCTCTCCACCAAAATGAGCTGGAAAGTTGAAATTTGGTATGTACATTCAATAGAGAGCCTAGATGTTCCTTTTGGGGGTTTCGACTCTTGAGCTTCATTGTACCCTCTCACAACTCAAAAAAGAGTGTTTTTTGCCGGGTTTTCCTTCATCCCCCTACCCCCTCCCCCCAATTAGGCTAGGAAGTTTAAATTTGGTATGTTAATTCAGTATAGGTCCTAAATGTGCCTTCAGGTGGTATCGACTTTTCAGCCGCATTGTAGTACCCTTCTACTCTTACCACGGTTTAGTAAATTTTCAATTCAAATAATTTAAATATTTCACGAAAATCAAGCTGAAAAAGCACCGCAAAGCGATGATTTTTTCATTTTTTTTTTTTTTTTTCAAGTACGTAAATACGTAGGTATAGGTACGTTATAAATGTATATGTGTATTGGTCGAAACGAACTAACTTTATTTGTTCAATGGCGTATGGGATACTTTTCCTGTTTCAGCTTTTCACTTCGCTTTTTTTTCCTCTTCCCCTCCTACCCCCTTCGCTGTATCTTCCGCTCTTTAATGGCATTCTACGCGTAAAAAAATGTACATATGAGGTTCAAATAGTCGCGTATACAAATTCAATATACGACGATATGCAACTTTCCGCTTCTATAAATTTTTCTCAATAAAGCTTTTATTGTTATAAGCGTACGTGAAAAATTTATATTATATACATAAGAATACTTTAAATAACCTTTAAACAAGATTCGATAAATTCTTCAAGAGTAATAACGCCATCTTGATTCAAATCTAATTTCCGGAAGACCATATCTACGTGATTTCTTGTTTTTCTGTCTCCTACTCCCTAAACAAAAATAACACACAAATAAACGTTTTCGTTTTTCAAATACTAAGTACGCGTGTACCCAATAAAATCAGGCACGTATTGTACTAAACGATATAGTTAGGTAAAATTATTCT
This sequence comes from Ferrisia virgata, assembly GCA_900060175.1. Classification (NCBI taxonomy): domain Eukaryota; kingdom Metazoa; phylum Arthropoda; class Insecta; order Hemiptera; family Pseudococcidae; genus Ferrisia; species Ferrisia virgata. The sequence goes on from FIZR01015454.1 coordinate 16,178, forward strand.
TATAGATTATGTATCTATGTTTCGTCATTCGAGCTTGTTTTTATTTATTATAATTTTAAAGGTGATCAAAAAGTGGAGTGGGTAAGGGGTAATTTTGTTGCGTTGGTTGACAGACGATAGATTGCTAAATAGCTCGATGCATCATTGTGAGATTTCTCATGATCAAGCAATTCTTTAGTTCATAGAAAAAATGTCAAAATGTAGTAAATATTTAGTAAAAACAATTGCTGAAAAAATATTTTAAGTTTTCAATAACCAGCTAACCTTGCTGGGTGAAAAATAACTTCAGCTCATGACAAATGATAAGCAGTGCAGAATTTGCCCCGCGAGATATCAGGGAAATTCTATTATGTCCACGCGACTCAAAGATGTAAACGTCTTTTGTAACCGAAATTTGACCAGATACTCAATTTTAATCAATTTTTCAAATTAACTTTATTATAAATGTTGGAAAATTTTCACTCTTATTTATATGATTATCATGGCAACATGTCATTATTTCGTCGTTGTAGTTACATAATCGTTCTGAAATTGAAAAAAACTTTTTTTACAGTTCTTTTCTGTTCAAAAAATAAAAAAGTTTGAAAAAAAATAAAAAAAGAAATTGCATTGCATGTTATCTTACAACACTTATGCTGTGATTTACCCACAAAGTAATCACGGTATTGTTACAAAATACAAAAATTTAAATGTAATGTCATAAGCTTACGTTGGTGAAAATTGACTCCATTATGAAATAATTACGGATAAGATAAAAAACATTTTTCAAAAAACACATTTCTTCCTCTCTTCATACCACTTATGGCATTTATAAAAGCATGGAACTGACAAAATATATTTCCGCCTGATTTTAAAATACATTGCCAACCCAAACAATAAAGTAAAATCTCTGGATCAGTAAAATTTTATAAAAGTTCGAACTATTTCCATCAAAAGAATAAAAAATATCAGCTGCTCCTTATTTACTTCAAATATACCTGTCATTTTGCCTTTTCATTAAAACATATAGGCAACCAAAATTCCATCCATACAATATTGGTTGCATATGTTCAAGGTAAAAAAATTCCTATATTGAGACGAAGAAACCGTATAATACCTTCCATTCTCCTAATGAAAATAGTATAAACTTTAACAAACAACTGAAATTGATTCAATTATGTTGTTTGAATTGCGTATTGCATATGTGCACTAAAATCAGGCGCAAATGTATTTTCATCATTCTAATGATGTTATGGCTGCATACATGGTATAAAATAAGGAATGAACATAATTTTGAGACTTGGTTTTCTATATCATGTTGTCAATGAAGATCGAGCTATTGCTGATTATCAGCTTATGGCAGATGAGGGAGAGGTATCAACAAAATCCATTCTGCGGATTCTAGAAGACCACTAAGAACAATTTTGCTCAGGTCAAATATTTATTTTCATTTGTTTTGTTTTTTTCTGAAGACAAAAATTATTCAAATTCAGCAAATAGATATGGATTGACATCAAGTTGAAGATACATAGTGGGCGAGAATAACTTCAGATTAAAATTTAACGGTGTCCATATTTGGAGGAGGGATTATGGTGAGGGGCCAAAACATAACAATTATACTTTGCACAAGACATTCAATAATCAATCTTCAACGTTAATTAATAAGAAAGAGAGATGTCCCCTTTCCAACTCTGAAAAAGGCCCGTTTCTGGCATATCTCCCCTTCAAATTAAGGTACGGGATTTAAATTCAATACGTATATTTAGTGGGAGTCCTACATGTGCTTTTTGATAGTTTCAACTTTTCAGCTCCATCACCCCCCCCCGCTACTACTATCCGTATCTATCTCCCTTTCTCCAAACAGAGTTAGGAGGTTGAAATTTAACACACCATCGTAAGGCTGAAAAATGCAGGTATCCAGTTCTTGATAACCTCACATGCCCAGATGTACAATAGCAATTGACTGGAAGGGATATTGTAATCCGAAGGAAGTTCCGAGAAACAACGCTCAGTATATGGCAAGTATGATGTGATGCTCATGTAAAAAAACCAACAACTGATCAGTGACATAGACTTTTACCTGGGCTAGGCACTAACTCGCTATGGCTGTTTCAAACACTACCTATGTAAATGCAAATTGTGTGAAACCCAGTCTTGTGCATGCAGTCATCTGGATGAAGACACAATAGACATATTCTACGAGTACTAACACCACAGGGACACAAGGCCTCACATATTGAAACTCGGAGACTTATCAGACATGTTCAAACCAATAGTAAGAGATACTTAAGGATCAAATAGGTGTAAAGTCACCTGAAATCAACCATCTGCCATCCTTTGATACACCCAAATAGGTAAGGCCAACACAAACGTGTTCTCTACGCCTATAGTATCAGGATGGTTTTTAGGGAGGTCTTTTTATTGAGCTTTTGCGTAGTAGTTTCCCGTTGCTTTCTACGCTATCTACAAGTAACTCATCGCATCGCTAGCCGGGTTTTTACAACCCTGAGTTCAGCTGTGGGCCACGAGTATGCGCTCAAACCAGTTACAAGCTTTTTGATTCTGATAATAGATGGCGTGCTGTCTAATTATCTCTGTTATAACTGGTAGTGCTCGGAACGTAAGCGTGTAAGAGTTGTTAAATGCCCTGCGACGGTTTTTCATTTTTACTTTTCCTCAATGTTTTATTTTTTTAACTAAAAGCGCCAATAAAGAGAGGCCAAAGAGGAGGCCTGCCCTAAACACATTCTGGCCCCTCTAGATTTCCCTAACATTTATTTTTTTCATCCACAACAACTATATTCATCTTGAATCTAAAATCAAAACCTTCGAAAATTTTCAATTTTTTTCATGAAACTTAGATCAATGCTTTTCTTGATACTTTAATAATTATTTTTCGCTAAAATTTCATCCTCGCTTGGCTCTGGCTTCATGTTGGTATACCGTTTTACTCTTATCACTATTATCTAGTTATCTATTGAGAAGTTTTGTACATTACATCCCCCCCCCCAGAAAAATTCCTCTTGTAAAGCAAAGTTTGGTCCTGACCTCTCTCACGTCTTCCTATACCCCTAATTTCCAAACTTAACAATGCCACTGTTTTCAACACAAATCATAGGTAAAGATAAAAAGCACGAGAGGGCTTATCCCGCCAAAATGTTGAGCTAACCCCTTCCTCTCTCCCAATATTTCCAAGAAAATTAAATAAGTAATCATTTGTGGGACTGAAAACAGTCAAATTTCATTTTTGGACCTTCCACGCTTGGTATTTTGTAAATTTTCGACCCTCGCTTCGCTTGAACTACACTAGTTGCGCTAACAATGAAACACGTGACTCTTTTTTATAAAAATGAAGGTATAGAGTCCCCCTCCCCAATTTTGACCCATCTCCAGCTATGACAGCTGTAATCAACTAAGCAAGTCTTTATAACGTTGAATTCAGATGTTTGATTTTTAAAACGATATAAAGATGTTCAGGATATTTAATATTGGCACAAGTATTGTAAAATGAAGGACTTGAAATAATGACTGAACAACACAGATTTTTCACACTTGAATGCTGTAAAAAAATGGCTTAATCAAATAAGTATAAAAACAAAATGCATGTATATTTGTAATAAGAATGGCGGAAGGATGAACCATTTTGAAAAATAACTTCTTTTTTCGGCCGAATTTTGTTCAAGAATTCGCTATTCCGACGCTAAGTAAAAATTTTCAGACTGTAATAAGACGTATAAGTAAATATCCACTATGACGTCATGCTACGAACGAATTTACAAAACTACAATTCACATATGACGTCATTATTAACTTTTCAAAACTAATATATTAGATAGACTGGCAGTATAATGCACTGTAGATAAATAAGTTTTCAATATAGAAAAAGTTGAAATGAGATAACCAATGCGTTACGAGGAAAATCGCAGCTCAAGCTGAAACTGGTATAAAAACTACGGTAACTGACGATAAGTAAATGTTGCGGTTGTGGGCACTGAAAGATACCAGCACAGCAGTAGAGAAATTTCTATCCGTCAAGTGGAAGGCGAAAAGATGGTTATAGAAAAATGAGTATGTCGAACCCAATAAGTAATAATTTTCATAGAATTTTGGTGCCAGACTGTGCAACATTATATGACCCAATTTCACACCGAAGAAAAGTTGTTCCTTTAAAACTTTACACTCGCAAGAACTATAGCATCATACGTAGACGTACGTAGTACGTACAGTACGTATCCTAAGCATACCATACCGTACCGTACGTATATACAATTTTGTTTCCACAAGTTTCGGCAATTTTGCTGGCAGTAGCGGGCCGCGTATAACTTTAAATTTGCAAGATCTCAAAACTTAACGAAAATATTGTTTTAATGCAAAACAGCCACACGAACCTTTTACAGAAGATTTATTTAAGCTGTTTACGTCGAACTTTTGCTGCTGCTCTATCCTTAAGCGTACGCCATAGTCTCTTAGCATCGAATGCGCTACTTACTTACTTGCTTACTTACTCTTTCGCCAACTCCTGACGGCCTTATTCGTTTACTCGTGAAATGATCCTATACTAATTCGATCAAGAGTAGGGGAGGGGGAGGGGTAATATGTAGATCAGCGATATAGAGCTTTGACGCTTCGATAATTATATTTTACTAATTATCGTCACTCGCGAACTAACGAAAACGAACGAAACATCCGAACGGGTATGTAATGTACTGTGTGTGCCAATATGGAACTGTACTTCCACTAAACGTATGTAGAAGAAACAGGGTGCATCGTGTCGTCCTCGTTCTATTCAGTAAAATATAATTTTCACAGATCGTTACTTGGCGCGCCGCTAAATTGAAATATCAACAGGTTGATGATATTTTTCGAATGAATTTTAATAAGTTTTCGCGACGCCCGCCCACTTTTATAATTGTGTTAATTTCCTTTGAGAATTTTATCGCCATGTACGAAACAGGAAATTATATACGTTGTTGGCAGCGTGATGTTTTGCGTCATGTACGCGCTTTCAAAATCGACCTTTATTCTTCGTATCCGTTTTCAACATTTTTTTTTTCTGCTCTTTATCCTTTTTTTCTCTCTTCCTCCTCTCCGCCCTCTCTAAACGCGTATATATACGACCCGCTACAACCGCTCATTCTCTCTTTCGCTCTCTTATTAAAGTTCTAAACGATGGTGTGCGGTTTTTTGTTACACACGATGAAAAAGCCAGGTGCTTTGAGCCTTGTCGGTCATTCTCCTAACACAAGTTAGAATACCAGATTCGACCTTAGGTTTTATCCCTGCCTCTCTACTTCATTCTCTTCTTTAGCTCTTTCCTTTTCATCTCTTACTCTCTGTTCATCGTCGTCATCGTTGTTGCTAGCTTTTTGAAACTTTTGCCCGCTTAAGAGGAATAAATCCTAGGGTTTTTTTACCTTCTTCTTCTTCTTCTTCTTCAAAGTACCTAGTACCTACATCAAACAAATCGATCGATGAGCGTGGCTTATCTTAATAAAAAAATACTTGTATCGAACTGCAACTAAGTTTTATTAGTACGAGGTTCTTTTTTTTTTTTTTTATTTTTACGACGATGTTGCTTTTTTTCAACATTTTACGCGACAAAAGCTTAAGTGGTTTAGAATGGAGAGTATTTTATGTTTTGGAGGTATAATAATGAGAAATGTATTGATTCTATCGTAGCATCAGAAATGCTTTTTTTTTTATAGGTGATGGTTATTTTTCAAATGACTATATCGCTGTACGGTTTCCTCATAAGCGGCGAAGAGGCAGGGACATGGGAGGGCTTAAGCCCCCTCCTTCTCAACGTTCTCGCAAAAACCTAAAAATTAACATTTTGCAAAAGTAACATTGTAAAAATTAAAATTTTTCAATTCATGGATGCCCTTAAATATGGTACTCATTTTTATACCTTTCATTCTTCGTGTTTTGCAAAAATTCTGAAAACCCACGCATCACTTTTTTAGCCTGATTTTCTACGTCATATTGTCGATGAAAACCAAACTATTACAGTCCATCGATTAACGGTAAATGAGGGAGGGGGCACATATCAACTATATCCGTTTTATGGTCCTAGAGGTCCATTAAGACGATTTTTAACCAAACCAGATATTTATTCTCATTTTTTTATTATTTTTTTTTCATGAACATTAAATTTATTTACTCTGCTTGATACCCACCAAAATCGCTCCATTTTCGGTCAATCAGCTCAGTTTGGTGGCGGATTTTATATGTAGGGTGTTTCGTCTTAATAGTTCCCCCTTCATACCACAAGTAGAGCAACACAAGTTGGAACCATGTAGAATGGGTTGCCTATCCAAAACATTGCAAAAGCTGTGCTAAAAGCATTAGAATTTTTCATTTTCAAAAAAATTAGAGAAATTAAAAAAAATTCCAATTTAAGAACTAAAAATGGTATAAATGTCCAGTTTACGCCAAAATGTGACAAATACATTGTAGTATGTCTGGTAAAAAAATTAGGGTGATAGATTGTGTAGTTCGTGAAATATGACGAATTTAATGTAAAACAATGATTGAAAAATTTGAAAATTTTGAAAATTTTTGTTCATAACTTTTTAAAAAGCTGTTCTAAGTATCCGATTAAAAAAAATTTCGTGAAGTAACAAGAAACCCTCCACCACTTGGCATAATTAAATTTTCCCAAACTTGCTTAGATATGTTGAAAAAAAAAATTGTTTTATTACAATTATTTTCCATTTTTCTAAAAAACATTTTCCATGGAAATTAAAATTTCAACAAAAGGCCTTTTTTATTGAAATATACCATTGATTTAGAGAAAATATATCAAAATCGAGCAACTGTTTTAATAAAGAAACATTTTTTGCCGAAATTTAATCATGTCAAGTTGTGAAGGGCACTTTGTTACTTCAAGAAAATTTTTTTAATTGGGTACTTAAAACAGCTTTTTAGACAGTTATGAACAAAAATTTAGAAAATTTTCAAATTTTTCAATCATTTTTTTACATTAAATTCGTCATATTTTACCAACCATACCATCTATGCCCCTAATTTGTTTACCAGAAATACCACGTTGTGTTTGCTCCATTTTGGCATAAACTGGAAATTTCTGTCATTTTTAGTTCCTAAATTGGAATTTAAAAAAAAATTGTTCAAAATTTCTTGAAATTCAAAGACCTGAAGCACAGCCCCTGAAATGTTTTGAATAGTCAATCCATGACACATGAGTCCAACTTGTGTTACTCTACTTGTGGTATGAAGGGGGTACTACTGAGACGAAACACCCTGTATATTGAACTTGAGTCAAAATTCAGTTATGCCCCAATTTGGGAGAGGGGGTACTGGGTGGTCAAAAACGCAAAAATTTTTCCTTTTCAAGCCAATTGATAGAGAATCAAAAATTGTATAACATATCCGAAAATCAATCTCCTGAGTCCATTAAGAGGGAGACATGGGAGGTTTCCCCCTTTTTGACCTTGAAAAAGGGCTTTTTCTCCCCCATATTTCCCCATCAAATTCAGCTAGAAGGTTGAAATTTCGTACGTAAATTTCTTTGGGGCCCTAAATGTACCTTTTGGAAGTTCCGATTTCTTTGCTCCATTATACCTGCTCACATCTCCAAAAAAATGGTGTTTAGATCGTTTTTTCTCATTTTTCTCATTTTTTGAGTTTGTTCTCGCAAAACTCTTCTCCTAATTGCGCTCGGAACTTGAAATTAAGTATGTATATTTAGTGGAGGTCTTCGATGTGCCTTTTGGGGGGTCTCAACTCTTCAGCCCCATTTCACCCTTTTACAACCCCAAATATACGGTTTTTTGATCGTTTTTTTCTTATTTTTGGAGTTTGTTCCTCGCACAACTCCCTTCCAAATTGAGCTAAGAAGTTGATAATAAGGTATGTACATTGCGTAGGAACCCTTGATATGCCTTTTAGGGGTCACGACTTTTCAGCCCTATTTCACCACTTCACAGCTCCAAAAAAGTAGTTTTTTGATTGTTTTTTCTTATTTTATCGTCTAATTTTCTATAAAAATTCAATTTTTTCGACCTTGGAGGAAAAAGAGTAAAGATGTTTCTATTGCGCAGGTGCTAAGTGGAAAAAAATTATTTTTGGCATTATGAGACGCTACCCTATCGAACCTTAGTTGAATTTTTTATGCCTTGCCTAGGTGAAAAATTATCCCATTTTTCACCTCCTCTCACTCCCTTATTCGGGGTGAATAATTTTTATTTCACCATTTTCGGAAATGCGAAACTAGTACTTGTTGATTCATGCAAAATAACTTTTCTTAGAAGCATGAGTCTACGGCACTTCCCTTCCCATGTAACATTATCGATAAGAACCTAAACTGTTTATTGAAAAATAAAACGTTGAGTTAGTCGTCTATTTCTCTCTGCTTTAATAGGTTATGGGCCCAGTTACATTGACTTGGTCTATACGTATATTATATGCTCGTAAATTTTGAAGCGCAATTGTGCAATAAATTTTTATAAAACATTACATTTATATTACTGTAAAAACATGAGTGCCGAAAGTTCGGATCGTCGTGTGT
>FIZR01015455.1:0-27191 GCA_900060175.1 Ferrisia virgata
TTCTGAGCGTGAAACGATCACCATCGCTATGAATTTTTGCTCATTATTTTTGTTGGTATTGTGTTCATCGATGTGCCAGGTGAGACCGTTAATCAGTATTTACCCGTTTTGTTTTTTCAATTAGGTGCGCATTTTTTTTAAATTTATAATCTAATCGTAGGCTCTTGAAGTACCCAATAATACAGATCTGGATGTGGAGTTTGAATGCGACAACTATACACAAAATTCCAAGCATTCTGAATCTAAAAGATGGAGTTTATCGTGGCTGATGAAGAAAAGTAGCGATTTTTTATTGGGTAAACCACGTCTCGTTTGTTGCTGTTCACCTAAGAAATCAGATAATTCTAAGGATGTTCAGGAGTTCTCCATTGAGCAGAATGAACAGGGTACAGATGCCATGAAAAAATCGGTTTGTGATACAGCTTTGGTAAAAGCAGTGAAAGTAGGTGCGGAGAAAGCAGCGGAAGGTGCGGCGATAGCAGGGAAAGGTGTGGGGAAAGGAATAATAAAGACGGGCGAATGTGTGATTGGTACGACATGTTGTTGTTGTTTTCTTACCACTCTTTTTGTTAAAACGGCTGGAAAAGTGATATTTGGGCTTTTCGGTATTTGTTTGCAAGAAATTGTATCGTTGGTTGAGAGCATGTTCTGTGCATGTTTTCGCAAAAATTCCGAGTAATGATTAATTTATTTTGTATAGATACAGTTTTTCAAAGTACACACGATTAGTTAATTCGAATTTGTTAATTTTTATGGCACAACTGTTGACGATAAAAAATTCTGAATAATGATTAACCTTTAATTTAGCATATCAATTGTAAGAAAGAGTGAGCCTCCAGCATAACCGTCCGCAATGATGACTTCGCTTTCAGAAATGTCACCCGCTACTTCCGGAAAAATCATTAATAAGATTTAAGTGGTGTATACCGAATGAAAAAACAAAAACTCCAAACCTCTTCCATGAAAAAATAGCTCACCATCATACACATAGCGCTTAGGATGCATTTTTTTTAATCACAAACTAACCGTAGTTAAGGGCCACCTAGGAACAGCACATTTGGCCAGATTCGGATGAATTTCCATCCACTTTTCGGTAAGTATGTGAAAAGTAGGAAAATTAAAATAATTCGCCACCACGTCTCGTGTAGAATGTAATTTTTTTTACCGCGCTCTGCCCTTAATGTGGGCCACCCGAGAGTGGCAAAATCATTCAGAACCGCGGGTTACATGTCGGTGGTGAATTCATACAGTTTCAAACAAAGTGAAATAATTCACCAGTGTATTGAGTTCAGCATGTAATTTTTCCATCTCCGAACTATCTTCGGGGGTGAATTTTGGTTCACGAGTACGTGGAAAATGGTAAAAGTTGAAATTGAATAACTCACTGGCATATTGGAATCAGTACCCAATTTCTAAAACATAAACTACCTTTAGTATGGACCACTTACGAGATGGCATAGTCATTAGGGTCCACCGAAGTTTACCTTTTTTTGGAAATTGGCGAAATGACCTTAAAAGAATATAGTAGAAATTTCAGCCCCCTGACTCAATTTTTAAACTATTAAAGCTCATTTAAGGTTCAAAAATTTTCAAAAAATTGTAAAAAAAATTTTTTCAAAGTTTTTTTTAATGGGATATTATATTTATTTTGACCCCAAATGACCGTTGTCGATTCCATGCATATCTTCTGTACAAACTAAGCTAGAAAAGTTAAAATTTCGTTTGTAGATTTTGTAGGCGTCTAAATGAGCCTTTTTCAGGGGGTTGTCTTTTCCTTCCCTTTGCAAATCCCATCTCCAGTCCAGTCTGAAAAAAGTAGTTTTTTACTCAAGTTTTTCTGATTTTTCAATTTTGTTCCACATATATCGTCACTCCTCATTCTAGGTGAAAATCAAAAAAAATTCCCATCTTGGGTTTTTTTCTCGTATAAAATATCACGAAGGTGTCCACAAACAACATACCAAAAGTCCTCAACAATAGAAGGTGAGTGTGACTAACAGAGGGGTAGGGGTATAGACTGCCAAAAATCTGTTTTTTCAGCATATCTTCGTAAATATCGATTTAGCCTCACAAGAGTTGCATTCGAATTCAAAGTTTGTAGGCTCTGTAAAGTATCTAAGTCGGGTTCTGCAAATTACAAACCCAAGAAGAGGGCCACCAGAGCATACAGAGCTGGCCACTGGAAAAGCGGATGCTCTGATGAGTAAGTAAAGAAGACTGGCTATTTAGGAATGGGGACTGTTGCGCTGGCACATGTTCTCTACCTACAGTAGCATATACATCCCTATTATAAGCTAGCGGCCAAAAAACATCAAATTTTAAGACCACTTCAAGCTGCAAAGAAGCTTCGGGGGGGAGGGCTACTCTCAATGTAGAGTGGAGTCGCTCCAGGCGATCAGTGGATGCATGCCAATTGACTTGGAAATCAAATGGCAAAGGGAACGGCTGCTCTATGCCGCAAAATGAGGGAGCAGTGTTGGAATAAGGCAATCGAGCTATGGCAGAAAAAGTGGGGAGCATCAGAGGCTGTGAAGACCAGAAGGTTCATTCCGGATACCCAAAGACAACTGGAGCATGGCCTGGCTTTGTCAACGTACAGTACTCAACTAATGACCAAACACGCGAATATAGGTAAATATCTGTATGAAAAGCCAAAGATAAGACCCACGCCTAGCTGTTTCAGGTGTGGAAATGATGACGCTGCAGTAGATGTGGACAGTCCGCATATTATATTCGGCTGTCCGCAATGAAACCAGGAAGAAAGTCAGAAACATCCTGAGAGCCAGAGGCATCGATTGAGAAGAAGCAACAGTCTTATGTGTAAACGAGGCTGATCTTTCAAGTATCCAAACGCAGCCAAGGCGCTAGCTAGTAGTGAGATGGGTCCTACAGAGATGAACATAGTCCCTGTAGGTATACTAGCCAGATCAATGCAGCCTAAGATATCGAACGTAGCCACTCAGTTTCCTCTCTCAACTCAAAAGATAATACCCGGCTGTGACGTTAAATTACCGATTTTAACGCGAAGAAGAGTTTACATTATGATTTTATCAAATTTTGTGAAGATCAATTACTGTAAAAAGAAGATCTCAAAATTATATTTTGTAATTAAGTTTAAGACCTAAATATAAATTTGCAAATCGATGAGAGTTAGACTTGAGATGATACGATGATCCATGCGAAGCGATAAAGTATAATGAGCAAAAAAAAAAAAAACTTTCATTAATGTTTTTTACCATAACAGAGTTTGTGTATGGCGCCATTGATCCATAATCAGTGCCTCCGCATTTGGGTGGGCTCACCACAGGTACCATTGCTCGAGCTGCCTGAGCAGTATGTGCTGTAGATAGTGTAAGTTGAGGCTCTGCTTGATAACTGTGTGTTGTAGAGGGGCAGAGGGTGATTTTAAAAGTCCATAGCGCGTACCACATACTATCATAGATGTGGGCTACCTAGTGACTGGGTAGTCATACAGATGGGGGGGGGGGAATACCTCTGGAATGTAGTTTTAGGTATGTGAAATGGGTTTAAGAAAATAGAGAAAAATTCTGGCAAAAATTCAAGTCCAACGCGCAATCCCTAGGATCAATGTGACTACCCTGCTTCTAGGTGATCTGTATGGAGGATGGTACTGGTATTCGAGTTAGTCCTACTAGCACAATCTGTCTTGTACTGTATGGCTTTCAAAGGGAAATAATGAAAAAATAAATTAAAGGGAGGTGTGGGAGAGGAAAGGGGTAATACAGACGACGAAAATTGATAATCTGAAGGAAAACCGCATACCATTTGTGCTCAAAAAAACTCATGATGAGAGTGTTCGTTATGTTTTTTGGCTACTTATGCTGTGACCCAGAAAATATCCTTTTTTGATGGCTCACCTCCTTACTCCTAATGAACCTGCGAAAAAATTTATAGAAGCAAAGTTGCAGGAAATTGAGTCTACTTTAAATTTGAATTACCTAAAAAGTTAGGCAAATAGATTTATTTCTAGTTTAACCAATCTGGAAGTATCAGCCTTCGAAATCGAGCTGTTTGACAAAAAATCACGAATGTTCGATTGTAAGGGCTGAAGGATTGATTTTATAATTTTATGTCGAAACGTTGAGAAAAGTTAGGGATATGGCATTAGTGGATTTATTTTATGAAGGATTGATTTTATGTTGAAATGTTGAGGAAAATTAGAGATGTTATTGGTGGACCGTCAACATTGTGACATCGTCTTGGACTGACATCGATGGACAAATTTTTATGACCTGGAAGTACATCAGTGGACTTATTTTATGAAGGATTGATGTTATGATTCTAAGTTAAAATGTTGAGAAAAATTGGAAATGTTATGAGTGGACCATCAACACTGTGACGTCAACATTGGACCCGCATCGATGATCAGATTTTTATGGTCTGGAATGATATCAGTGGACTTATTTTATGATTTTATGTTGAAATGTTGAGGAAAATTAGAGATATTATTAGTGAACCGTGAACATTGTGACGTCATCTTTGGACTGACATCAGTGGACAAGTTTTTATAACCTGGAAATACATCAGTGGATGTATTTTTATGAAAGATTGATTTTATGATTTTGAGTTGAAATGTCGTCATCAGTTGTCCTGTAAACAGTTGAGCTTGATTTAGAACTGATTTTGAGATTTCGAATCAAAATTTTGAGAAAAATTAGTCGACCTTTACTCGGGTTGATTTTATGATTCAAAGTTGAAATGTTGAGGAAGCTTAACGAGTGACAGGTATTAAATAAAAAAAAAAAATAAAAAAAATTGTACTAATTGGATTTAAAATTTCAAAACCTCTTTTGATTTTTAATTTTTTTTCCCTTAAACACTAAAATCATTTACTCTGCTCAATACCAACCAAAATCGCTCCAATCCGGTCAATCGGCTCGGTATGGCGGCGGACTAGATATATATGATTGGGGATAACCTTGGGTCGAAATTCAGATTAGCCCCATTTTGGGATAGGGGGGAGGGGGGCTGAGAGGCCAAACATGAAAATTTTTCTTTTTTTAGCCAATTAGTAGACAGTGTGAAGTTGTACAGCATGTACAAAAATTAACCTCACAGATATCAATTAGAAAGGGAGATTCAAGAGTTTTCCTCCTTTTTGAGCTTAAGAAAGAGCTGTTCCTTCCCTATCTCTGCTCCAAATTGAGCTGCGAAGTTGAAATTTGGTATGTACATTTAGTACTGTTCTTAGATATGCCTGTCGACGGTTTTGACTTTTCTGCCATACTGCGTCCCGCTACAGCCCCGAAAATGTAGTTCTAGGGCGGGTTTCCTTGTGTTTTGAGTTTTTTCCTCGCATTACCATACTCGAAATTAAGCTAGGAAGTTATTAGAAAATTACTCAATTTTTGCATCGTATTGTTTTTAAATTTAGTATGCAGACTCAGTTTAGGCGATAGATGTGCATTTTGGGGAGTTTCGCCTTTTCAGCCACATTGTACTCGCTCGCATCCTCGAAAAAATTTGGGTTTCGGTCGTTTTTTTCTTATTTTTTGAGCTTGTTCCTCGCATAACTCCCCTCCAAATTGAGCTAGGAAGTTGAAATTAGACGTGTGCAGCTGGTGAGGACTCCGAGAGTGCCATTTGGGGGTTTTGATTTTTTAGCCCCATTGAACCGTCCCTACCCTCAATGCTGATTAGGAAAAATACATCGCGAAACGATTCTTTTTTTTTTGTTCCGGAGAAATTAGATTTTGAATCATAATTTCCGTGTGTTCTTGCACTTACAATGAATTGAAAACAATTCGAAACATGATACATAAAAAAAACCTTAACCAAAAAAAAAATACCTATGCTAAAATGGCATGAAGTTCTATAGCTGGTTTTTGGAAGAACGGAAGTTGATGGTCGTCGTGTGATAGTAAACCACCTGCACAAAGGTACGAACCAGATTAGTAATGAGATTCACATACAGTGCAATGTGCAAAGGTCAGTCGAAAGCTACATTCCACCGAACGATGCGATATTTCCAAGACTTATAAGCTCGTGAGAACTGTATACTCTTTTGAATAATTATAATGATAAAGGTGTAAAGGTAGTTCTGGAAATAATTTCACTTACCATTTACTTGGAAAATGTTATTAATGGTAAAGGATGCCTGTGTATTGTATGAGTATTTATTTCCCCGCAGCATGAAAATTAGGCACCTTTTGTACGTACTTACGAGTGTATTTTCACAGCTACATTAATTTATTAACGAGTTACTTTTATGGCTGTGTCATTTGCGTAGAATGGAAGAAATAATGTTTCGTTTACATACTAAAGTCGTGAGAACCTTTTTTTTTAAAAAAAAAAAATTTGTCAGCGCAACATTTATTTTTGTGAATCGAAGTTTGGACCTCTAAACATCATAGCCTAGGTCTAGACTGATTGTATCAAGGTTCACATGAGGGATCCTATTTTCAGCCTTTTTCTAACAATTTTATAGAATAGCATTTAGCGAGTTTATTATTGCAATTGTATTACTTCATTGGATATCATTTGGGTAGGGTTTAAACCCATTACCTGGGAGCTGTACCTGGCCATTTAGAGTACCCACCCATTGATAACGTCGGAGGTATATTTTCTCGACACCTTGTCTATTGATTAATGGATTTTGTCTGGCCACCATAACGGAAGCAGATCTTTTGTTATTGAAATGTTGTTTGGTTTTGTTTACCCTTGCAATCGTAATAAATACGGTAGATTCTTCCTGGAGAGGATTAGTATATCAGATATCTTCGTTAGTCTTGGCAGTGCTCGTGTTGTCATTTGCTTACTAGCTCTTTGTGAAGAAGTAGAACTTTGAGTGCTCATTCGTAGTGTAATTGAAGACGAGTTATCTTTCGAGTCAATATGATCAAAGTGTTCGGTTTATTTTTCGTCCAAGTACTTGGTGTACTCGCAGATGTAAGATTTAACGAGAAGTTTTATCCGATTCCGTACCAGTATCAAAATGAGGGTAAGTTTCGATAATTTATTTTTTTACGTGCGTGTTGATTAATTTAAAGTGAATCGAAATCGTATTCGTTCGTTTATACGCGTATAATTATATTCGATAAATTATGGAAAGCTTTCGATCTTTGGAAGTACGTGTTTAGAGTGAAATATTTCGAGTGATTTTAATCGTTATTTTAATGAAATCAGCGGATAATTAGTCTCGAGTGTTTTAATTTTTCAGGTAATGATTTGAGTTTGAAATTATAAATGATTAACTTGATTGATTGATGTTATGAAATTTCACTTTTATGCGTTGCAGTTGTTTCAAAATTTTCATTTTAAAAGTTTTTCATTTGGAAATTTTTCTTTAAAAAATTTAATTCAATAGCCAAGTTGTGAAATAGTTGTAAAAAGCTTACCGGTTACGCTGGAAAATAAGTCGAAAATAATGTGTAGAATTTCTATCAATTCGCCTTCAATTTTTACGTCAATTCATTGCAAGTAGATTCTAGTCTCGATTTATAACAGCAAAATTATTCCTTCGTCTGAATTCATTCACACATTTGGAATGCAACTTTACCCTAATTCTAAGGAAAATTTTTTTGGGATTGGTTTAATTTAGGCGCTGGTGAGTGGTTCCCTATGGGATTCGAAGGTTGAGAAAATTTTTATTTTTGGAATATACACGTTAAGAGTTGTTGCCTTCGGAATTCGAAAGTGGCTGTTTTTTGAGGGCTAAGAGCTAGCTCTGAGAAGAATAAAAATTTTATTTTAAAAATATCTAAGTTTTTATAGGTCTTGTGTGAAAAACAGTCTAGGACATAGTTGAAGAGAATTAAATTTTCTTCAGGTAACATTATTATCATTTTTTCAAAGGGAACGATAGGCATTAAGTTGGGGCGAGAAATACGTGTGAAGGATTTATACATGCAATTGCTATACTTATACGTATGATTAGTAAAAAAATCCAATTTTTTACAAATATCTCTGTTTCTGTGACTCGCACCCAAAAAATAGTTATAATTAAAATTGTAGAGCATCAAATTTTCTTATAAGAACAATCAAGTCGTAGGCATGGTAGAAAGAACAAGTAAATCGTTCGATTTTCTCTATTTAATGTCCTAAACAAATACCATAAAAGCTGTCTGAACTTTTATGGCGAACCATTTTCATGAGCGTTTAGTTTAAAATACATCCTCAAGTATGTTAAATAAGATAAAGTTAAAAATTCCATTAACCGGTTGTGAAGGTGGTAAAGGGGGAGGGGGGAGTGAAAACCCGCTGAAAATTGTTCCAAAATGGTGAAAAATTAAACTAATCTCGCTTCGTTTGGGCAATTTTCATTTTATTTATTTCTCTATCTTGATTGCACAACGGTTTAGAAAAGTGTCCACTTTTTGAACCTGTCTAGTTCTTAATATTTTGCAAAAATTACGCCTTCGCTTCGCTTGGGCCTGTTTTCAAACCTCTCAATGCTTTTTCAGCGTTTTTCCCTTCGACCTGTGGAACAACCAAAAAAAAAAACGTTGAGAAAATCCATCGAAGTCAAAAAAAATTAAAAATTGAAAGGAAATAAAAATTTGAAAAAAAAAGGTTTTAAATTGTAAAGGTTGTTGGGGAGGGAGAACCAGATTGAATTAATTAAAATTATTGAATTAATAAATGCTATAAAAAAATTTAAGTTAAATATATTTAAGTTTTTAAAATTATATAATATATTATTAAAATAATAAATTGAAAAGTTGATATAAAAAAATGAAATAAAAAATATTATTTCTGAAATAATAAATAATAATAAAAAATTTTTTTTGTTATTTTGATGTAATTATTATAATAGTTTATTTTAAAATTCGGAATCAGTATTTTTATTTTTTAAAGGATGATTAAAAAAGTTTCGCGAGAGGATGCAAAAATAAAGAAAAATAATGAATTTCTTTTCTCAAAATTTACCAAATGCTCTAAAAATGAAGATCAGCGAAGGCGAGAAAATTTTTTTTCAAAAATTATGATATGCATTGAAATATAGGGTTTTTAAGACACTGATTACGACTTTACCACAATGGAATACATCAAATCAAACTGGGCTCTAAAAATAGTGGGGGGGGGGGTTGGATCGAGAAACAGAATCCTAAAAATTTTGTCCCGTCAATTATTGTATAAGGCCACGATTTTCTGAGGATGGATAGTTTTAATTTCAAATATTATTCAATCACTAGAGTTACATGTAATACCATTGGGTGGGGGGGGGGTGTCATTATTGAAAGAAAAAAAATTCAATGACGAGTGTCCTCAAAAATTTGTCATTCAAATGCTATTTTACTCGATTACTATCGCTCTCACAGATAAAATGATAATGATCTTACTTGTTCGTAAGTAGATGCCCTTTGATTTTGTACTGAACTATTTTTCACGTATGACCCATAGGAGCCGAGATATTTTGAAAAAGCATAACCTCGACGTTTTTTTTTAATCCCATAACTAAAAAAAAGAGCAAATTTCAGTCAAGACAACGTAATTTTTACAACTTTAAGGAAGGTCTCCAAAATATCCTGATGGTCCGGTGTCGAAATCATCGCCATTTTGGCCTTTACCTTTGGAGATGGGCAAGGGGGGGGGTTTCCTCGTAATTTTCAATCGCCAATTTTTTGTCGAATGGTTCAACTCTGGAAACTCATATTTCAAGATTTTTTGGACCTGAAATAAATGTGTTAACCAAGTTCAGTAGAGAATCAATTAGAGATTAGGTTTAAAAATCTGAGAAAAAGATCAACAATTAATGTTTTCATGTTTGTTTTATCCAATTAATTTTTGCTATTGGATTTCAATGGCCCCAGGGACCGTGGTAAGAGAGCGGTCCTTATTTTTGGTTAAAATTGATAAAAATGAAGAAAAGTGAAGTAACATGTTACTAATCAAGGTACGCTGAGTTTGATTATTCATTCCATTACTTGGTAATTTTCCTGAATCCCCCTCCCCCTTTCCCATTGTTAAAGTTACAATATGTAAGTATATGAGAGTGATATTGGCAGAAGAAGCACTCTTAAAAGGGGGATGAGGTTCCAACAAATGAGCAAATATTCAAACTCGGAGAGTTTAAATATTGGCAAGAAGAAAGTTTTGAGGAAATTGGATTAAAAAAATCTTCGTTCTCGAATGAGTAAAAATTGATTTGTCGCTTCATCCTTTTCATATTTTGAAATAATTACCAAAATTGGAAATCCCTTTCGCCCTCATGAGTGTTATTATCCCATTTTGAAAATTGGTTAGATTGAAACAAACATAAAACTGTTACTTCGTTGTAATTTTTTCAGATTTTTAAATCGTAACTTTAAACCTTCGTGGTTTACGTAAGAAGTTGAACGTTTATTTCGAGAGTTCACCTTTGATTTTTTAAAAACCTTGACCATCGATTCTGAATCTCCTTTGGATTCTTTACGAAACCGCGCAAACAGATTTATCTAAGGTGTAACCAACCTGGAAATATGAACCTTCACAGGTGAGTTGTTTGACCAAAAACTCGCTTTTGTTTCGAAATTACCAGACTCCCCTTCCCCCTCGCCGGTATCAAGTCAACAAGGGCGAAATAACAATGATTCAGTTATTACATCGTTGAGAGGAACTAGCATAAAAATTTCAAGCGAAATTGAAAGAGCCACGATCAGATTTGGAATACGTTTATATTCGCTTAGTAGGGAAACGTGATTGAGGCTGGTGACGTAATCTATTGGCTTAAAAATATTTTCATTAATGTCGAATTGATCTTACTTGAAATGATTGATTTTTTGTTTGTATCTTTTTCACATTCGAAAGCATTTCATATTATTTAAATAGTTTATGAAAGACGAGTTTCATAAAAACCATGTTTTGTCTTTCGAATGAAATTATTTAGTGTGGAGGCCAACTACCAAAAAGTGTTTATGGACTGTTTTTTTCTGGAGTACAAAAAAATAACTCATCAAAATGTAAGTGCTACTTTCGCATTTCCAAAAATGATAAAAAAAATTGTCACCTTGCACGTGAGGGGGGGGGGGGTTAAAAAGAGGTATTTTTTGACTTAGGCCGGGGACAAGAAAAATCGATTGGGCTTCAATAGAGTAGTATCTCATGATGCTAAAAAAAAAAACAATTTTCTACTGAGGATCTGCACAATAGAAATTTAGGGCCCTCTAAATGCAATTTTTGGGCATTTTTGGCAAATTTTTGTATTTTTATGGCTCCAGCTCCTCAAATATGATTGGAGGATATTTTGTTTCATCATTATCTGTTGCACCCAATCTTTATATATTTAAAACCGCAAAGTCGATCAAGTTTCACCAGCACAATTCGTGGTGATTAAATTTTGAAGTTGCGTAATTATTGGTGCTACTCAAATTTCAACTTGACATTTTTTGTTCCAAAATTAGTCATGCGACCTATTGAATTGGGTTAAAATTTCGCGCTGAATTTGAAAGTCTGGATGATTTTTTTTTCTCCCCCAACCCCTTCCACAAACTTCCCTTCAAATTGATATTTGTTTAAAGTAGTCCTATAGCCTATTGAAATGGGTTAAAATTTCGCGCTAAATTCGAATATGAGGATAAATTTTCTCTCACACTCCACCCCCTTTCACACCTTTCTCCTTTAAAACTGTTTTTTTAAACCAGTTACGAAACTTCAAGTTGAAATTAATAAGTTCTTATTATTAAAATTGAAAATTTGAAAAATAATAATATTTTTGAATTTTAAAAAATTGGAAATATTATTGGGTACTTGACATGATGTTTTCAATTTAACATCTAAATTTTCAGAGAGAAATTCCTTTTTGGTATACCTTGAGGAAGGGTCCCATCCGTTAAAAGGATTGCTAAAAGGAATGGATTTTAGTGTTGTGACGTTCAAAAATGCAAATGTTTAAGGGGAGCAGGAGCAAAAAATTATGTTTTTTAGTCAACGAAAACTGCATTTTTGAAGATATTTGAGTCCATTACACTTTTATATTAACATCGAAAGATGATTAATAGCACATGTGCTGACTTTAAAGATGTCGATGGATTGTTTCCTCTTCTTAACCCCTTCCACATATTCAGTCTCAAAATTGATTTTTCTTCGAACTTGTTTAGTGAGCTATTGAAATGGGTTAAAATTTTCGGTTTTTTTTTTCACACTTTTTCTTCTTCCACATATCGCATTCACAAAACTTTTTTTTTCAAACTAGTTGGGTGACCTACTGGAGTGTGTTAAAATTTTAACCCCAATTCGAATTCGACTATGAATTTTATCCTTCAAGTAATACAACTTTAAAAATAAGAATTCATTAATTTTAACTCATTCATATAAGTTCCACAACTGGTTTTAAAAGAAAACAGTTTTGAGTAGGGGAGGTGTGAAAGTGGGTGGAGTGTGAAAGAAAATTTATCCTCATATTCGAATTCAGCGCGAAATTTTAACCTATTTCAAGAGGTTACACGACTAGTTCAAACGAATATCAATTTGAAGGGAAGTTTATGGAAGGGGGTGGAGGAGAAAAAAGACCATCCAGATTATCGAATTCAGCGTGAAATTTAAACCCAATTCAATAGGTTACACGGCTAGTTCAAACGAATATCAATCTGAAGGGAGGTGTTTGGAAGGGGGTGGGGCAGAAAAAAAACTATCCAGATTTTCGAATTCAGCGCGAAATTTTAACCCAATTCAATAGGTTGCGTGACTAAGTTTGGAACAAAAAATGTCAAGTTGAAATTTGAGTAGCAACAATAATTACGTTACTTCAAAATTTAATTACCACGAATTGTGCTGGTGAAACTTGATCGACTTTGCGGTTCGAGATACATAAAGATTGGGTGCAACAGATAATGATGAAACAAAATGTCCCCCAATCATATTTGAGGAGCTGGAGCCATAAAAATACAAAAATTCGCCAAAAATGCCCAAAAATTGCATTTAGAGGACCCTAAATTCCTATTTAGCAGATCCTCAGTAGAAATATTTTTTTTGAGGATCATGAGATACTACTCTATTGAACCCCAATCAATTTTTTTGTCCCCGGCCTAGGTCAAAAAATACCTCTTTTGACCCCCTCCCCCCTCCCACCTTACGTGCAGGGTGAAAATTTTTTTTTCGTCATTTTTGGAACTGCGAAAATAATACTTATATTTTGATAAGATATTTTTTGTCCTCCAGAAAAAAAAACAGCAAAATCAACTCCCATAGCACCTTTTGGTAGTTGGTCTGCAAGCTAATTATTCTATTAGATTTTTAGTACTTTTCTTATATTTGAGACGATTTCTAATATTGATAATTATTCCTTCACAGATTACGCCAGAAATATGTTCCCGAATTCATTGAACAACATGATGCCTGGTCAAATACAAACCGATGTTTCAAATCCATCGATGCCATCATCTTTGTTAAATCCAATGCCAGCAGCGGTAGAAAACTTACTGTACATCCCGATGCAGGAAGACTCGAATTATCGTCAAATGATACCGCCTTATCCGGTCGTACATAACGTTCCAATAGTGGATTCGCGATTCCAACCAAATAATATGCTACCTTATCAACATCATCCGTATGCAAACGACTACTTTGATAGGATTTTTTATCCGAATGGAGTACACGATCTGGCTGCAATGAACTCGCCAATGTTTACCAAGTCGATACCATTACCTGCGAAATGGAAGCCTTCGAATACGCTCGAGTCGTCATCGAACGTTGAAAATGTTCGCAAGGCAATTAAAGTAGAAAAAAATCCGTTGGCCGATGAATTGTATCGATTAATTACCAACTATTATGCCAGAAAATCTCCCAATATGAAAACGAATATTACGATGAAGAACACTCGCGTACAAAGTGTCAGCATCGAAAGTAAAGATCCTTTATCCGAAGAATTAACTCGATTAATGAATAAATATCATCGTAAAAAAATTACCCAGACGACCGAACGTGGTGGTGGTAATTTGGCTGCAAAAGATACGCACAAAGTAGTCGAGTCTTCGGCTACATCGGTACCGTACATCTCTGATAAAAGCACTGCAAAACCATTCGATATGTTCGCAACAATTAATCGTAACAATATCGTTAGTACCACGCCGCTAAATCTTATCGAAAAAAATCAATCTCATTTGGAGAGAGATGCGGAAAACGAAACCGAAGAATGTAGAAAATCAGAGTTGAACGGTACCGTTGACGAAGCTGTCGAAAG
Organism: Ferrisia virgata; assembly: GCA_900060175.1. NCBI lineage: Eukaryota > Metazoa > Arthropoda > Insecta > Hemiptera > Pseudococcidae > Ferrisia > Ferrisia virgata. Next base: position 14,120 of record FIZR01015455.1, read on the forward strand.
CACGACCAGAATTATTAACCGTCTCGAATCGTATAGTACCGAAGAGATCAGATCAATCGAGGGAGCCAAACTGGATCATACTTTATCTACGAGTACTGTACCTGAAATTGACCACTCGTCGTCTACCACCGAAGGAGCCAAATCAATAGATCAATCCACGTTCGATATGGAACTTGAAATCGAAAATTATAGAAAGCTGGACTTGAATGGTACCGACGACGAAGCTGTCGAAATTACCACCATCGGTATCGAAAGACAAGACGAATCGGTTAATAATGCTTCTCACCTGACTACAGATTTTATTTCATCTACCATTAGCAGCTTACCTGAAAGTAACCAATCGTCTCGCATCGAAGTAGATGAATCGATAGATCAATCCACGGTCATTATGGAAGCTGAAACGGAAAATATCAAAAAATTAGACTTGAACGGTACCAACGACGTATTTACGACCCCCGATACCAGTAAATACGAAAACTTGGTTGATTATATTTTTAACTCGTCGTCGTCGGGTCTGAATTCATCACCCTTTAGTTTTCTCATGACTATGATGAAAAGATCTAACCAACAGTCTACCGAGTCTACCACCGAGCATGAGAATGGATCACATGGTCATTCCGATGTGTTCGGTAAAGATCTGCATGGAAACAAATGTGTCAAGGAAGTGATGAAATTCGACAACGCCGAATACATTTTGTACACGTGTAAGGATGATAGTTACAACGATGGAAAAGAAAAGGTTGTCACAATGTCTACCCGAAAAAATGATTACACGTATTACACCGATGAATTACCTTCGACTACCGATGCTGTACTTTCAGCCTGAAATGTTGGTGAAAAAATTAGTAAGATTATTGTGTAATATGTTTTAGGTATATTGGATTGCATACTTTTGTAAATTTAATGTCCATTTTTTATATTATTTTTTTTAATATTTGTTTGTAATTTTTTTATTTCTGTTTATTATTATTCATTCTTTTTATTATTTTTTCATTTCGTATTATTGTTCTCTACTCGGTTTTATTTTTTTATTTTTATTAATTTTAATTTTAGTTTTAAGTTTTTTATTGATTTTTATTTTTATTTTATGTTTTTTTTATTGATTTTTATTTTTATTTTAAGTTTTTTATTGATTTTTATTTTTATTTTAAGTTTTTTATTGATTTTTATTTTTATTTTAAGTTTTTTATTGATTTTTATTTTTATTTTAAGTTTTTTATTGATTTTTATTTTTATTTTAAGTTTTTTATTGATTTTTATTTTTATTCCAAGTTTTTTATTAATTTTTATTTTTATTTTAAGTTTTTTATTGATTTTTATTTTTATTTCAAGTTTTTTATTAATTTTTATTTTTATTTTAAGTTTTTTATTGATTTTTATTGTACTTAATCATTGGTATTATTTATTTGATAATTTTATGTTAGGAAAATACTATAGGATCATTACATACCAAAATCACCCAAAACGCAATGTTTGAGTCTTACGATTTTGTTAAAAAAATTTTTACCAGTTCTTCTCGATAGCCCAGTGAAAAAAAATCACCGTCATTTCAGCCTTAACTATTTGTTGGTAGGGGGAGGGGGGCTCACTTACAATTTTTTTATCAAACAGATCAATTTTGAGGTCTTATATGTTGAGATTGATGACACTTGAAATGAATATGTTGCGGGGTTTTGTAGGTAACCCAAAAGAGATTCGAAATTAATGGTCAATATTTTGAAAGCTCAAAATTGAACTTTTGGTATGAAAGCTCAAATTTTCACAATATGTATACAAATTGAAAGTTACCATTTAAAAATCGGGAAAAATTATCACAAATAGACCTTTTCATGCTTATTCAAACCAATCAACTTTCAAAATGATATGTCAACGTCTCGAAGGGGGTAGTGGTTTTCAGTTTCACTTAAAATTTAAAAAAAAATTGAAAAAATGAAGTGGCATATCGATTTCTACTAATTTGGGTTCACAAGGTTTGATTATGGACTTGATTTTTTGATTCGACCCCTCCAAACGTCCCGACCAGCCCCCCCATTACGATCAAAACAATAAAAAGTTGAAAAAATGAAATGACGTATCGATTTGTAAACGCTCCGAACAAAAGTCAAAATAATTGAAAAGATGAAGTGACATATCGATTTCTACCAATTTGGTAACGCAGGGATTGAGTATCGGATTATTTCTTTGATCCGACCCCTCCCTCTAAACACCCGGACCAGCCAACGCCCCCCCCCCACTGTTAAGGTCAAAAGTTAGAATAATTGAAAATATGAAGTGACGTATCGATTTCTACTAATTTGGTGACGCAGGGATTGATTATCGGGTTATTTCTTTGATCAGACCCCTCTAAACGCCCAGACCAGCCACCGCCCCCTCCCCCAAATGGTAAAAATTCAAAATAATTGAAAAAATTGAGTGACATATCGATTCGTACTAATTGGAAACTGCTAAGATCGAAATTTCAAATTACTTTCTTGATTGGACTCCCCTGTACCCAGGTTTTTCAAATTTTCGGCACTTTGAAGACCATCTCGAAGGATGAAAAAAGTCAGATTAAAAAAGTAGATAGATACGCGATATAGTAATCAACTTTTTGATATTTTCCCATTATCATGGTGACTACGCACGGTGGGGGGGGATGTCACTGAGGGAGCAGATCCAAAAAATAAGTGAATTTTCAATACTCGAATTATTAACAATCGATTTGTTAATTCATTTACTTAATTTTTCGAATTTCAACTACACTGACGGGGACTGATGAGAGCGTTTAGAGGGGTGGGAGGAGGCCAGTAGAAATCGACATGTCGCTTGCATTTTTCAATTTTTTTTTTTTTTGGAATTTTGACCGAAATGGTGAGCTTTTTTGTTCCCCATGGGTGTTGAGATCTCATTTTGAAAATTGCTTGGTTGAAACAAGCATAAGAAAGTCTATTCGTGGTAATTTTTTCAACTTTTTAAATGGTATCTTTCAATTTTTGTATTCATTGTAAAACGTTGAGCTTTCACCTAAAAAAAGTTCAGCTAGGAGTTTTCGAAATTTTGACCATCAATTTCGATCCTCGTATGGATCTTAAAATATGATCTTTCAAAGTTGACTTGTTGGGCTGAAAAGAGCGATTGTTCGAAAATTGTAAAATCCATCTTCTTACTCTCCCCCCCCCCCACCACCATCACCTCCACCAAGGTTCAAGTCCGAAATGAGAGTGATTTTTTTCATTACAGACTATTGAACGAAAATCATAAATAAATTTTAAACGTAATCGCTAGACTTGAGTTACTTTTTGGGTAATTTTGACATGGAATAAAGTAATACTTTGGTATAATTTACGATAATTTGTTTTGTATAAAAATTGTTCATTTATGTTGTTCAACCTGTTTTTTTATTTTTGAAAGCTACCAATAAAATTTTTCATGATTTATTTAAAGATTTAAATTTTTTCTTGCTGGTTATTTTAGTATACGGTGTTTGAATTGCTTCAAAAATTATTACGGTCGTAATGGGAGATACTTTAAAGCTCGTAGTAAATTATTATAAAAAATCGATGCATACATTTACTTACCTGTAATTTCGGAAGTTCTGCAATCAGATCCAAAATTCGTACTGTGGGATTAGCGTGCAATTTTTCTGTTGGTGGTAATCTACGAACGTGAATTTCTCTCGAATTTCAACATACGAAAAACCTGCTCATAAGGCTTGTAACCAGAATTTTTGAAAAAAAAAAAGAAAAAAATCATCAAAGTAACAAAATAATGATTGGTAAAAATTGCAGGTATTCGTATAGCTGACGTAATCAATAATTACACCTACCAAACAGCTCTTCGTTAAGGTACGATCGTTATAAGCTTTGAAATTCGTTTGTCAGTGTGAAAAAATTCTAACGATTTTGGGCGAAAATACGGGCATGCGAATTTTTTTCGAAATTTTGTAGCAGCTGTAATCAGTTAATACGTACAAAGTAGCAATCGATGTGATTGAAAAACTGCGAAAATCATTTTATTGTGATTGCGAAGAGTGGGTGTGGACAGCTGAAATGTTGAAATCGCCGAAAGCCATATCTAAGCAAACTTGCTGAATTTTAGCTTCGTAGCTCAATTTTAAAGGTAGTAAATGATGAACAACGGTGAATAGACATTTTTCGAAGTCAAAAATCGGAAAAAATCACCTTACCTGTATTTCAAACAGAGGTGGCAGGTTGATTTGGCTATATTGTAATACTTTGATTCTTTTTCCATTGCTTTGAAACCGAATAATTTTTGTAATTTTTATTCTCGATAATCGCAACTGTGCTGCAGCCTTTCGGATTGATGTAGCACGATTAGTTTTAAATTTTTCTTCAATTCGGCTCAAATTCTGTGGCGTTAAAGTGGAACGTTTTCTTTTCTTCTTCTGGTCAATAAGAGTGTAATCAATACGAAATTTCTTAACTAACCTAAAATGCTGGTTTTATTGCACATGCAACACAGAGAAATCTATCAATCATGAAAACTGTCCAACATGCTGCTTTGCGTCTATGCTTTGGAGCTCTCCCCTCCTCGCCTATTGACAGTATTTACTGTGAAGCGAGTGAATTACCCCCAGAATTGAGATTGCCTAGAAAAAAATCGAAACTCAAAATTTCGCTGGCACCCTACTGAGTACCATGAACGAGGATTTTTTTTGAAAATTTTCTAATTTTGATGCGGACTCATGGCTGGAAATTTTTTTATCATCTTTGTTAGGTGGCCATCTATCACATATATTATTTTGGACTTCAGAAATTGAGTGCAACATGCTCAAAAAAAATCAAAACCAAAAAAAAAAACAGTTTTTCACTATTTTTCTATAATTAATAAGGGAGGTGTCCCAACTTAAAGTAAAATTTCGAGTCCACACATGAATAAATTAAAAGTACATATTAAAAGAACTCCATTTCCAAAATATCAAGTCCTGAAGTGCATTTCTTGAATTTTGGCGAATTTTCATATAATTGTCCCATAAATCTTGACAAGTTGATCTGATCAACGAAAAAAGCTGAAATTTGGTACATAACCTACTTTCGACCAGCCAAATTGATTAAAAACGGTTTCGAAGCATTTCGTAGCCTTCAGAGAAATTTTGAACTCCTCCAGTGCTGGAGAACAGTTCATAAAAATGGTACATATGAACATCAGCGTGTAAAATTTCGAATTACCCATATTGCTGACCTTTTCGATCGATTAAAGCACACTTTTCCCAAATTCGTGAATTTTGAACTCAAGTCCATATTTTATTGCAGAAAATTTTCCTGCAAATAATTTAAAAATACATAAATAGCTCAAGGCGTCGAGGTAAAAGCTTTAAGTCGACGGATATTCTATCTTCGACTTTCCAAATCAATTGTAAATGGTTTTGAAACGTATGTTTCGGTTGCTCCAGATTAGTTTGGAATTTTTCAGCACTGAATGGTTAAAATTCGAGGTATGTTGTTTTTTTCCACTCCAACCTAATGTACAGGTCAGAGAAATTTCTAATTTTTCAGTAAACTTAAGGATGAAAAAACACTTGTGGAAAACAGACAAATGTTTCGTACGCTTTGTGCACGATTCCACCTTGTCTTTCAGTTATTAACGACAATAACATTGGAAAATTTTACCACGTTTTCAACACATAGTCGAACGTTTTCTTAATTATATGGTTTCATACTTCAAAATTTGAAATGAGCATTTTACGTTGTATTAACCGAACAGTGGTTTTTGTGTGGTTTCTTTCTTTGCTCGGTTCTTGAAAAATTTCAGTCAAGTAAAGAATTAAGACATATTCGTATCATTTTCTCTAATGGTGTATTAAGTTGTTCTGTTTTTTTCACTCTCTCTTTTAAAAAGAAAGTTATATTTTGGGTGAACTAATGATAATTATTCGGTCCTGAAAGACGAAAGATTCTTTTCCCACGACAACAACATATAAGTTATTTTCATATTGATAAAGAGAGTGGAAAAATAAAACTTCTTAATATACCACAAACTAACAAGTACATAGACACCCTGGAATTGAAATTAGTGGCATAAGATAGTTTTTGTGAGCCAATGTGGGATGCACTTTCGAGCAAACATCTCAAAAAATTTTAAAAGAAAATCGTAGCAGTGTTATAGAAGAAAAAAGTTTCAGTGCTGGTGGTATCTTTCTGCCTTACAACTGGTAAGCATTTTATGTAAACAAGCAGTAACCCAAACATTAGGCATGCCCTTGATCCCAGATTTTCCAAAATTCTCACAAAACATCATTACGTGTCCCTAAAAAACTAAAAAAAAATTTAAGGATTTAAGGCCAACAAATTTTCCCACATCCCACCCCCTTGCCCAGAATACCGAAAAAATTTAGTTTTAAAAAAATATATATTCCCGCGTATTTCAGGAAAAATAATAATTTTAATCCAAACGTTCAGAGGCATGATAGGTCTATCAACATAAATTTTTGTAAAATTTTTCAACCCCTTAGGGAAGGGGGAAGACATGACAAGAGGAAACTTTGAATTTCTGCAGCTGCGGACCCTAGGAGGATACATAAAATTTTTTTCGCCAAAATATGTATTTTTATGACCATAGCTTTTAGATTTTTTTTTTGAGATTTGACCCTTTTTCAAAACCTTTTACTCAAAAATACGTTTCTCTCAGAAATAAATGGTAATACGCTAAAAATGAATAGAAGTAAAGTTGTTCAGCGTAAAATTTCGTGTCAGATTTCGTCATTAAAATTTTTGCCCAGAAACATAATTACAGAATTGCGGACATGGGCGCATAGGAGGGGGGGGGGATAAAGGGTGAAAATTCAAAGGGAAGCTTTGAATGAAAAATAAACACCGAATTCGTATTCAGCTTGTCAGTTAATACCTTGTTTTGGTGCAGAACTACCACTAAAATTTTACTTGTGCAACACTGCCCAAGATAAGGCATTAATTGAGGTGAAATTGTGAATCTTGACTTTATTATCGTATTTGGGTTCGATTTATGTGAAAAGGTCACCAAAATTACCAACCTAGCTATTGCCCCATGTTGGGGTGAGGGCGTTGCCCCTGCACCCCAAAACGGGTCTTTGAAAATTCAGTGCGACTTTCCTACGATGTTATATCGACAAATATAGTAAATATTCAAAATTTTAAAATTCTTTCATTATGAATTGTTGTGTGAGTCATCAAAACATATATTTCGGTGGAAAAAAATTTTATGTACCCTCCTAGGGGTCGCAGCTGCAGAAATTCGAAGTTTCCTTGTGTCAATGTCCCCCCCCCCTGAAGTGAACATTTTTGTAAAAATTCTTGTTGATTGACTCATCATCCCTGTAAACATTTCGGTTATAATCCTAATTTTTCTTAAAATATGCGCAAATAGTTTTTCTTTCAAAAAATAAGCAGTTTTCTGATATTCTGGGCAAGGAGGTTTGAAGGGGGAGGGGGGAATTTTGATCCTAAATTTTTTTTCAGGTACAGCCAATTGAGATCAAAGGCATTTTGCTATACTTATTTGGGAACACCCTTTGGATTTTGGATACATTTAAAATTCTTTCTTTTCGATCACGTTAAGTATCTATCTGTTATCTTAAGTAAAAAAACTTCAACGTTCTAACCAAAGTCCAATTCAAAAGGCTTTTCTGCTGGGAGCTTTCTTTCTGACCTAGAATACCATTGAGGCCATTTTTGGCCGTATCAAATATTTATTACTTTTCATTGCTATTATATCCCCCCCCCGCCCCAATTCAAAAAACCATTTTCTCACCTTTACTGGTGAAAATCAGTAAAATTTGGGCAATAAGCATGGATTGGCGGTGGATTCAATATTTGGGGAGAGGGGGCCTTGGGTCCAAATTCAGTTATGCCCAAATTCTGAAGGGAGGGGAGAGGGCGTTGAGAGCCGGAAATCAAAAAATTGCCCCTTTTTCTACTAATTGATGGAGAACGAAAAGTTGCGCAACATATCCCAAAATCAACCTCCCAGGTCAATTATGAAAGGAGATATGGGAGAAGGGTCTTCTTTTTGACCTGGAAAAAGAGCTATTCCACCTCTATCCCCCCTACAAATCAAGTAGAGGGCTGGAATTTATCATTTACATTTAATAGACGCCTAAGATGTCTTTTTGGGAAATTTGACTGCCAACTTTTCAGTCCCATTGCACTCCCCCCTCCCTCCCAGCCCCAAAAAAGTGTTTTTTGGGCGAGTTTTATTATTTTTTAGTTTTTCTCACGCATATATCTCCTCCTAATGATGCCAGGAGGTTGAAACTTCGCATGTTGATTTAATAAGTGTCTTAGATATGCTTTTTGGGAGTTTCTACTTTTCATCCCCCTTGCATCTCCTCATAGCTCCAGAGAGGTGGGGTTTTGATCAATTTTTCTTATTTTTTGAGTTTGTCTCAGCTCCTACTCACATCGTCGGTCCAAATCGAGCTAGGAGGTTGAAATTTAGCGTGTAGATGTAGTATGATTAAATAAATGTAGATTATTGAGGTGTCAATTTTTCAGCTCGACTGCACCAGCTAAAAAGTGGTGTTTCAGACGAGGTTTCATTGTGTGTTTTCGGGCTAAATTAAAATCACTTTGTGCTTGTGTACTGTATTCGAATCTTTTGTTGCCTATATTGACTATACTTTACATAATAATGATTAATACATAATACTTGATGCACAGTGCACAATTACACAATACACAATAATCGTTAGAATATGTAAAACTTATTATATATACAGGTCTTAATGGTAAATATTATTGACCTATATGAATATATTGCTGATACAAATATAATGTTGATACCTATAAAAATACTGCTGACCATAACACTTTTATCGTGTACTTGAAAAAAGGTCGAGCTAAGTCAAGCTTTTTGCTCAATAAATTTTGTTAGACACCCTGATTAGCTATTCAGCAGTCTAGCAGAAAGGTTTGTTTAGATTTCCCAGTGTAAGGCAGATAGGTATCACCTTCGCTGACACCTTTTTCTTCCAAATGGTCTGTTTAGCCTAAAACTAAATAATTGTCATGCTCGATCGAGCTGTTTTATCAAGAAAAATTCCACTTATTTTTCTGTTTTGAAAAACTGTTTCAAATTTTTCAAAATTTTTCACCTTATTAATTTTTTCAACTGACTAACCTTCGTATTATAAATTAATGAGTGAAACGGCAGGCAGGTGTGGAAACCAGATGTTTCCCATGTTCTATTAAATTCTATATCTTTCTTCTCTCATCAACCATTATGACATGGAAAATTTCTACTCTGCTTTGAATACAGACTCTGCCCTCTTGGTTACATATGTTACGTTGATTTCTAGTTCTTGTAACGTTGCAAGTTGAACATATTCATCCATCTTGTATTGTATACGTTCGTTGATTGTTTTTTACGAATAAGTTCTCGTTTTGAAACTTCAACTGGACAAAGAAATTGACGCAGAGACGTATAAACGAAGCCAAAGAAATATTTTTTCATTATGAAAATTACTGTTGTGTTACTGGTGTTATTTGCTCTTCGTCAGGTAATAAAAATTTGAAGTTTAGTTTAAAACCAACCCATAAAATATGACAGTGAAAGTAGGAACGAATAGGTATGATAGCCGACGCACATGTACCATTGATTTGACAGGAGTCCACATTGACTCGTTTAATGAAGAAAACAAATTTTTATAATAATTACTTATTAAAGTAACAAATTTTCTTCAAATGTTATTTTTCAAATCTTTTTAAAATTTTTGTGACTATTGGCTTGATAATCGATGAAATGATTTTTTTTTTCAAAGTATTTACCTGTTCGTTCGCGAAATTGCCCCCTTTCTCCTCTTCTCCTAATTTCTTGTTTAATTTTGTGATTTATTCCTACACATCATCATATTTTTATACTTACTTAGGCTTTCACAGACCCAATTTCCGAGTTGGATCCATCTACCATAATAGATTGCGGTGAATTGAAAAATCCTAACAAATCGGCCGGATCTTGGTTCAGTGCGGCGAAATTATTCGGCAGTAATGGGAAACATTGTTATTGTTTCCGTGCACATGCCGACCAGTCTAACGATAATATAGCTCCAAGGGGAGTCGACACGTATGACGATGATAAGTCTGTTTGTACGAAATGCTTCGATGGATTGAAGAAAATTGGTAGGGGTATCGGAAAAACGTGCTGCTTATGTGATATCGTTGGTGGTGGATTTCTAAAAACTATGAAAGATTGGGTTCTAGGGTGTCTGGGATTAGGAATTTCCAGCTGTATAAATGGATTTCATCGGTGTCGAGAACGATGCTCATGTGCATCTGGGAATAATTAGTGAAATAACTAAGTGTATTTTTAAGAAGTACCACAGATATTGATTTATTGGCTCGTTTTTTGTGTATTATTTCCTGAGAAGAAGTTTTATTTTTCAAAGTTATTGCAGTCGTTCGGTAGAATGAATTTATCTGGATATAAAACGACTGCTGTGTTTAGTGATATTTTGTATTATCTACAAATACACATATTTTTTGTTTGTTTTCGATTTATTGCAATTGTGTAAATGAAATGAACAGTAATGATCAATAGATAAGTTCCTTTTTAGTCTGATTTTCTGTACAATATTGTCAATGAAAACCAGGCCATTACAGTCTATCGACCAGCGGCAGTATGAGGGAGGGGGAAGGATGCCAACAAAATCCGTTTTGGGATCCTAGAACACCATTAAGACTATTTTTAGCTAGGTCAGATATTTATTTTCATTTTACTCCCCCCCCCCAACATTAAAATCATTTATTCTGCTCGATACTGACCAAAATCACTTCAGTTTGGTCAGTCGGCTTAATTTGCCAGTGGATTAGATATATATAAGTGGGGATGACCTTGGGTCAAGATTCAGTATTGTCCCATTATGGGGGAGGGGATGCTGAGGAAGCAAAAACATAAAAATTATTCCTTTTTAAGCCAGTCGATAGAGAATCCGAGAGCTGTGTAATATATTCAAACATCAATCTCCTAGGTCAATTAGGAAGGGAGATATGAAGAGGTTTTCCTTTTTTTGACCTTGAAAAGGGGAGGTTCTTCCCCTATCTCTTCACCCAAATGACCTAGGAAGTTGAAATTTGGTATGCACTTTTAGTAGGAACCTCAGATGTGCCTTTTTGGGGGGGGGTCAACTTTTCAGCCCCATTTCATTCATTCACAGCTCCTAATATGTAGTTTTTTTGGTCATTTTTTCTTATTCTTTGAATTTCTTCATCGCATAACTTCCCTCCAGATTGAGCTGGGAGCTTGAAATTGATTATGTACATTTAGTAGAGAGCCTAGTTGTTCCTTTTCATTGGAGTAATAGAAATAGATGGCCGTTAACTATTAAGATAATAAGCTCCAATGTTCATAAATAGTTAACAACAGTGCAGTTGAAATATAGATATTATTGCAATAACCTTGCTCCTTTATTTATTATATATTTAATTACTTAATTTGTCAAAGTGGTAGCAATAGCATTTTCCTTTGTTTTTCAATGAAAGTAATAAAATATACCGCGCACTGCATCAAGTCATGTTAATAACAATAACAATAAGTAATGAAATTGCAATTTTACGTCGGCCACTCTACAACTGATCAAATGCTCTTCTTACAAAATTCAATTCAAGAAGCATTTATTAAGAAATACCATGTTTTAGCCATTTTTTTTTTATTTCAACAAAACATTTGACACCACTTGGAAACCTAAAATCCTCGTTGCTCTAAATAAATGAAATATTAAAAGCCGCCTTGCAAACTTCATAAAAAATTTCTTCTCTGAATGCAGATTTTATATACGACTGGACCAGATAAAATTTCCTATCCACGACCTCAAAAATGGAGTTCCCAAGGCTCCATCCTAAGCCCTACTAATCTTCAACGTGGCAATTAATGACATCGTACAACAAATCCAGCCTCCTTGTAAATGTTGCCTGTTCGCCGACGATCTCACTGTTTTCATATCTTGTAAAGATCTTGCCCTTGGTAAAATAATTCTTCAAGATACTGTTAATAAACTATCGACTTGAAGTTCTCAAACGGTCTACACTTTTCCACCTCCAATTCTTCAGCTGTTCTCTTCTGCAGAATCAGGAATTGTACCCTTAGACTCGACATATCACTCAACAACGTTCAAATTCTCACTTCGAACGTCGCCAAATACCTCGGCCTGTTTTTTAACCAGAAGCTAAATTGGAAATACCAGATGGACCAGTTAAAATCACCATGCACTAAAAAACTCAACATTATCAAGAAACTCTCTCATGAGTCAGTTTTGATGGTTTAAAAACTTAAGCTAGAAAACTGAAATTTTTACTATCTCATTTTCAGGTAATTTCGCAACAGATGAGGCCCCCCGTTTGCGGATTTCAAAAAAAGGCGAAATTCGGCATACCCTAACCCCCACTTGTTCTATCTACATTAAAATCTACTCAGGTAAAATTCATTGTGCTTTATCCCTGAACAGGATGAAAAATTATGAACTGATCTTTTTGAAAATCAAAGTTCAAGTTCGACAAGAAACACCCATACTTTTTCAGGGCCATGTGGCTGTGATAGGGTTCAAATGGAGATAAAAAGTCACCACCGCCCCCTCCCCCTAAGGTATGTACCAAATTTCAACTACCTAGTTTAGCCTTACAGCAGAGATATGCGAAAAGGAGGAAACCCTATATCATCCTTCCTAATGGGCCGTAAGAGGCTGATTTTTGTGTAAGTAATATAATTTTTGATTCCGTATCAATTGGTGCTACAACATACCTTTATCGCAATTTTGAATAAATCCCTTTTACAAAAAAGAACGCAAATATGTTGTGACAAAAATTAAATAAGAATCTTAAACAAAGATGACCGCGTACAACCTGTTCTACACTTCATTCTCAGTCACAGTTATACACAATAACACAACCTCTACCCATATAGTGAACAAACTCTGCGGGTGGTGCTAGTCCTGGCTTCATGTCATTCATTAATTTGTACCCCATTATTGTTATAGATTGTTCCCATCAACCTAGTGTAATTAAAGAATCTTTGATCAATGTTAAGATACTCTTTAACTGGAGGACTGCTCTTCCACCCAAGTCTATAATTCACTGTGTTATGATACTAGATCGTAAAGCTGTCTACA